>JAOTRN010000001.1:16488288-16498460 GCA_028566695.1 Bagroides melapterus
GGAAAGATTGAATAGAAAATTACACCAAGATACTGCTACAAATTGCTTTTGTAAACTTTATAGAGAGTGATATTGAATCTAAATTATCCACACATTTTCTGAACCTCTTATCCTACAAAGGGTCACAGGGAACCTGGAGTCGATCTCAGGGGACTCTGAGAACAAGGTGGGGGCCCCTCTGGACAGGGAGCTTACCCTATCCAGCACAGGAAGGACATTCACACAGACTCCCACACTACAGATCATTTTAAAGATGCTAATCAGCCTTAATGCATGCCTTTGAATGGGAAAAAGAAACCGGTGTATCTGGAGGAAACTCTGAAGCAGGGGGAGAACATGCAAACTAACAAACAGGAGCGTGGTGGGAATCAAACCCCTAACCTTGGAGGTGTGAAACAGATGCCAACAGATGCCAACAAACCAGTACCATTTTTAGTAAAAATAAAAAATGTTATTATGTATAACTAAAGTATGTCTAAAAATGTCTTACAACTGATGTAAACTGTTGTCTTATTACACGGTAAAAACAGGAGGAGCTTGAGCGTTTGACAAATATGTATTACGTTCATATAAAATAGCAAATTAAAAATGTATTCTGCAAATATTCAATTTGTTCAAAGAATTCAGCCTCACCACATTTTAATTATAAAATAGTTTATTAAAATGTGTATTATTTAGAATTAATGAATTAAATTAATTTATTTTTTGTTCATGTACCAAATCTACCTGTTAAGGATTTCAGTAAATAGTCTTGGTTTGAAATTTGAATTTTGGTATGTGATGTAAATATAAGGTTTATGTCAAGGTAATGCAGAATTTGTTTGTGTTCCTCTAATCTTAAAAATGAAATGGAAATTAACTGATGCTGTGTCTGAGTGAGTCCTTTCTGTAGACGGATAGGTAGAGGAAGGATAACAAGGTAATTAACCTAATAAATTTATAACCTAATAAAATTAAATAAGTTAATTTGCTCTTCTGAAAAGTTAACTAATAACTAAACCGTTCTTTTCACATATATGTTTCTCTTTTGTGAAGCTTGGTTCAATATTGTAGACTCTCATATCATATTATACCTGGGCAGACATCTCAATTGAAGACGATTTGAGCTCTTCGAGCTGCTCCACTCTGGCTTCACATGCTGTAAGAACCTCAATTAGGGTCTGATTAGCCACACTGCCTTCCTTTTCGCAGATATCACCATCAACCCCCTTCAAGTTGAAATTATTCTCCTCTGCCTGTGACTCATCTCTGATTCTATCAACCTTTAGAGCAGTTTGGGGACAAATGGACTCCTCTTGAGGGTCTTGCAGTGGGGTGATGTTGGATTGATTATCTAGTTGAACCTCTAAAACGCCAGAACTGGTGTGGGATGGGGTTAACTGGTGTCCTGCTACCTCCTTCTGATTATCAGACACAGAAGTACCCCACTCCAGGTTTCCAGGAATCAACGCAATGTATGAGGTATCTTCTGGAAGACATGATCCAACCGGGACATCATCTATGGAGCTGGAAGTGTCCATTGAATCAAGTTGTGTGTTCGAATCTTGTCTCAAAGCAGTTCTTTCTAATGCATCACCATATCCTTCTGAGGGCAATGCCACATATCTTATAGCTGTGGAAGGGCATGTCTCTCTGCATACGTCTTTAATTCGAACGGCTCCATCGCCTGGACTTCGCCCTTCACTCTTCTCTTCTATTTCTATTAGTTCTCTTATTGACTCTAAAACTGATGTATGCTGAAGATGTGCCAGGATTCCTGGTTTGTCCAAAGGCTGGCTTGAGAGCACTTCAGCCTGTTTATTATCCTTGGTTTTACCATTAGTTTGAGCATCCTTGATTGAACATGGACTTCCTGAGCCAATACTAAATACATCCTCCAAGTTATTTTGGGGTTGAAAGGTGTCCTTTTCACATGGTTTCAGATCTGGTAGAATTTCTTCATTATCTGCAATGTTGCAACTTTCTTCTAGGCTTCTAGTTGACATCGTCATAGCATCTTATAGTGACACAACACAGTCGTAAGCCTGCAGTGAGGAAAACAAGAACCTGACAACAATGAGAGGTACAATTTTATACAAAATAAAATTATATTATAATAAAAATAACTATTTCACACGCAAAAGACAACACTGACATTGACTTACCTTCTCCTGAAGCAGTGAGGATCATGAACCTAATGGCTCTTTAGCAGAGCTCATCTCATTCAACGTTTGGCCAAGAGAATGACCTTGGTGTTGAAAAGCTGAACACCAGGGCCATCAGACTCAGGTTACACTGAGCTATACATCAATCAACTACGGCTGTTATCAAACTCACGGCAACCTTACACCATTTTGGATCCTTTATCAGCTCAAAGACCAAATATATATAAAACAAACAACTTGAATTTCTGAATTTATTAATAGTTTGATAATAGACACTCAGAAGTGTCTCTTATCTGGACGCTTTTTCTGTTCTTCTGTGTAGGTTTGATTTAGTTTTTTATTTGAAACTTGCATATACATTAACCCATTCTGTACCTGTACTATGGTATGCTTTAAGCTACATATTGAATTATTCACTGATGAAACAGATACCTTGAAAATAAGGCTCTCGCAAATATCCAGGGTTGCAGCTGTTATGTGGGAAGATTCCCTTATGCAGTAAAGGACACGATCACTTGATACATAATTATCATCTTTTTCCCATTTAGATGCAAAATAAATACAAAGAGATAATACACAACAGTTGGAGCAGCACATACTAAACGACTTTTGTATAGCGGATGTATAGTGGAATAAATGTTACTTAAACAACCTAAGATCATTTTTGGACTCAATATTCTTCTTGTTTCCATATCCATTCCCAAGTAATATTTAACATGTAGGTAACAAATGTCACTGAACTTTAGACTGCATGTTTACTTACATTTCATTAAAAAAAAACAATGACAAAATTAATTTTCAGATGTACCCATAATTTCCATTAATTAGAAAGTGTAACAATTTGGTCTTATTATATGTGTCTTACTGCCAGCACATGCTTCAGCATCAAGACACTTTTCACGTCTGGTCAAGTGACCAGTCAGGAAGAATGCAAGGTATTATAGCGGTTACACCTGTTTATCGGCAAGACAGCACCTTTTTAGGAAATGCTGCAAAAAAAAATCAGATAACTATGGACAATAAAAGCAAATTAAAAATATTACTTCTGCATTTTGGAGTTGATGCTAGAAACTTTCCAACACACACTTACATTATGCGGTACAATCTTGATGATGGAAGAGCTAAAACAGAAGTGTTTCCTCTAGTCTGGCCCCAAATTTATCCTTAAAACACAGCTTTGTGTGTGAGCACCCATCTTATTTAGGGGGAGAATACAACCTCTGTAGATGCATAGATATTTGACATTTGCATAGAATCACTATTTTCAAACCAATTTGCACACTGCACAATGCCCACAAGGGCTTTTTATAAGCTGCCTATTTATATAAGCGAGTCATCATGAAGGCCTGCCACTGAAATTGATCCCAACTTTCAAAGGACCCTAGGGTTCAAATTTAGCACAAGCAGGCAGGAGCCAATCACGAGGCATTTAACAGCACTTTGTTACTGAAGGTCCCTTGGGAGTAGGGCTGACATAAAAATAACTGATCCCTCAGTCAATGAGATGTTCACAGTAATTATCCAGGATATGATGAATAGTCTATTACATTTATGAGGCCAATGTGGTGTTTAAGGCCCTTATCAGGATCGTTTACAATATTGCTTAAGCACGTGAAAAGTATTCATACTACATATATGCTGTCTGCAGGAGCAGTCTTTCTAAACATTTTCCTTGGCTATTTTTACTGTAACAGAAAAACATTCATGTGAACATAGTTTGAAATCATTCAGTTTACATTTTAGAACATGCCATGAAGCAATTTAAGTAATTCATATCAACCACCATTTGCACTGCTTGCCAAATATATTAAATTATGTTAATATACAGAATATAGCCTTGTAGTGTTATGGGTACTGTTTCAGATTTCTTATCACTTTCCAAGACTTCTTCCAGATTTCTGTATTTTAAACATTTCAGACCATGTACCAGTTTGATGCTGGGTGTTATGAACAGTAGTTTCACCATGAAAGTGAAAAACTAATTTTGACATGTAGAAGAACGACAAAACAATGTCTAGAGACAAAGGACTATGTATCCTTATAATGTGTCAAGCTACTATTTTTATTCGAACCACATATCTGTACTTTTCCCAGCATGTTTTCCCCATTAATATCTCCCCATCTCATAGACTGTTCAATACCTGCACATGAGACCTGTATAACCCAAATTCATTTTATCTATTTGTTACTTTAGGAGCCAAATCAATAACTAAACACCTGCATATGTTTGCACATCTGTTTTGGTTTAGCATACAGTTCATCATATAGATGTTTTTTGAAAAATACTTTTTAAAACGTATCAGATTCTATTAACTCTATACAAACTGAACACCCCCAAACTCTACCCAGTCCACCCACCTTCTCAGTGACCCACTGTTATGTGACAGGTTATGTACTGTGTATGGTAAGCATTTAGATTTGAGTCTGAATTGAAGAGTCCACTCAGAAAAGAAACTTCAGTCTCACTCCCCTTCCTCCTCCAGCTTTATTGATAGTTAAAATTACATTTCTATTTTCTAGGACTTCAGTTGCTTTTACCTTCCGACTTAAAAACTGAGTACAAGCGAATGATAGTTTTTACTTTTACAGTAGTCTAAGTGATATTGTACAAAAATAACATTTGATTTCTGTGAAAACATTCACCTTTCTCCTAACTCCAAATCTTATTTATTCCCACCTGCTACTATTCCATTGATGTTTTTTCCCCTTGTTGGGTAAAATGACCAGGAATCGTGGGATTCCACACTGGACTTTTTGATTTCTTAGCTGCTCCACTTAAACAAACTTGCACCTTACAATAGTATTGTTCTCCTAGATTATTTCATATCCTTTCATGTTTTGAATGTGCTGTAAACTTGCTTGCCAATGATGCATTTAATAACTGTTTTCTCCACTTAGCTGCGTGCTGCTGGTCGGGCCTGGGCAGATCTGACTGCATGAGTCCTGTACTGCTTTCCCAGGTTAATCACTCTTAGCACAACTCACTATCATTGATTTTAAAAAGAAAAAAAAAAGGCAAATCATACCCGGAAGTTCACATTTCCATGATTTTTTTTCCCTACTGATCTCTCGCCAAGGCTCTGTTCGATGAGGCCCAGAGAGACCGACTCGACATTTCTTAGCTGCGTACTCCCAATCAACTCACTCATCCCTGTTCACCAGTGGCATGGAAAGGGGGTTCTTTAACAAAGCATTATACATAACACCTCTACCAAACTAAACATAAACTTTTTTTGTATTAAATGCAGAAAGTGGAAAATTTTTTCCACCCCTTTCCTTCTTTTAACGCGTCAAGAGCTCACTGGCCTGGGACTAGCCTCTGTCTGCCAACCTTTGGCCAGTGAAGAGGATTCAGAGAAAATAATACAACCATCAATCAGAAAAAGAAGGGGCGACCAGGAAATCGGGACTAAGCGGTGGCCTCGATGGTGCATTCCTTTGCCAGGTGCCCAGATTTGCCACAGTTGTAGCAGTTGACTTCGCTCGCCTTGCTGCACTGGACAGCAACGTGGCCAATTTCACCACACCTACACACAAACACACAGGGTGAACACAGGAAAAGAAGAAAATTAAGACTTAACATTAACAAAGACAACAAACACTAGGAGAGTAAAATATTTCTTGAATATTAGACTTTTGATATATAACCGTATTGTCTACCTGTAGCACTTGACCTTCTCACAGCCTTTTTGTATGTGCCCGAATCCACCGCAGGAGTAGCACTTCTGCTCGTTGGCATGGTCGCAGTCTCGGGCCACATGGCCGGCTTTGCCACAGTTGTAGCAGACCTGCTCCCTCTCCTTCTTGGGCTCCTTGCAGTCCCTGGAGATGTGGCCACTCCTTCCGCAGTTGTAGCAGGCTACAGAAGATTTGGTGCAAGGTAGAAAAGGATCAATAAAATGTGGAAACTGATAGAAAGCATAGGCTGACAGAATGGCTGCAAATGGACCGAGATTTTTAATTGGTTTCCATTAAATGGAACCCTTCAGTTACATTTCAAGAGTTGTTGCAAACAAACTTTAGTAGTGGTACATATTTAAACTAATTATATAGTAACTGTCCATAAATAGGTTAAAAAAAAAAAAAAAAAAAATTTAGTGTTAGTCCACAATAAATAACTAAATAAACTAGGATTACAAAACAAAAAAACAGATGCATTAATTCAAAAGCTCTCTACGCATTTAGTTAAAATGTATATCTAGTATATCCACTTTTTATACTGTTGTTTTAATTCATAGGTATTGAAATCTGTTGAAAAGCATGATAATCCACACCCTCATCAATTCTTCACCCCTGTTCTTTTAAATTGTTCTACTCCTACATTCATGGAGCAATACTTAAATAACTGAATTTACAAGAGAATTATAAACATTTTAAAGCCTATTGTGCCAATGCAATATACATTTTTATTATGAACATTAATATATTATCTGTGCTATCACTCCATATTGATTCCAGATATGTTTTTATAATAACGTTTCAATAAACAAAAAAAATTATATTAAGGCATAAAACTATTGTGTTGTTTTACAAGGTATCTCTTTATTGTGAAATCTTTAAGTTTCTGTGTCACCCTGTACAAATGATATGATATGCACAGCAAAGACATACAAGTACATACCATCTTCAGTTCTTTCACAGTCTCTTGCAACGTGGCCTGGTTCCCCACAGCGATAACAGAACAGATCTGAACAAAAACAATTGAACGTTTTTGAAACAGTTTGGAAAAATCAAGATAGGACCATACAACTACAACCATGACAATCTCTCACCCTTGCCCCTTCCACGACCTTTGCCACGGCCACGGCCAGCATTTGGGCAGTTCTTGATCCAGTGGCCGGTACGGCCGCAGCCAAAGCACTCGTTGCTGCTCATCTTAACTCTTCAAATAAAGCTGTCGAAGAAAAAGACATTTGTTGTTCTAAAAATAAGGGCATGCTATGTGCAGGAAAGGCAGCCTAAATATCTTCAAGACGTAGAAGACATATGGACCTGAGGAATAACAGTGGCAGTGGTGGTGGTGGTTTGTACCACAATTTCAGTTATTTCTGGTTGTAAAGAGGCACATGTGACAGAACTGTTGGAAAATATTAGTGACGAATAAAGTGAAGGCACAAATTAACTGTCAGAGCATATTTAGTCAACAAATAACTAACTTATAAGATATCTGCAGCATAATTCATAAACTAGTTTCAGTTTGATTACAGGAGTACACAATAAAGTTAAGTCACTCCTAAACCTGCCAAAGCTTACATGTAAATGTCCATGAGCTCCAGACTTACTCAGGGGTAAAGTTTTCTGTTTTAATCCTGCCATAAAAAAAACACACTAACTGATCGACTTACAGAGAGCTCCAGCACTTCTCTTCCTCTATAAACCCACAAGCCTACATATAGACACGTTTGCTGTGTTGTTACTGGCCAGCATGTATACACACACACGTATACACACACACACACACACACACACACACACACACACACACACACACAGAGAGAGACAGAGAGAGAGAGAGAGAGCCTTCCGACGACGTTTTAAAACTCGCCTTTACCTCTTTCACTCTGAGATTTATCTGTTTTTTTTACTCTAAACACTCCCAAGTTCAAACACAACGAAATAAATAAACCAACGATTTATTAAATGGCGCACCGAGTTTTCCCGCGCGCGCATGGCGCAGTAGGCCAAACGAAAAAAAACAACATGGCAACTCGTTTACCTTCAACACCACAACAGATTCGCGTCGGAGTTTTTTTTTTTTTTTTTTTTAACGAATTTTGGTTGTTTAAAAAAATAAAATCATTTCAACTTTTCAAACGCAAAGCTGGTGTCGCACACAGTAATAATATTGTTAATATATGATTTTCTGCTGCCGTTTTTTTGGAAAACACACACTCACCTCGAGTAGTCGCTTCGTTGCTTGGTTTCTATTTTTCGGGTCGCCTCCCTCTCTGCGCTGCTGCGCCACGCGCCGTTTGCGCACGGCACGCAAGAACCCCCTGGTTGCCAGGTTGTGGAATCAGAATCAGAAAAAGAATCAGAATCGGGCTTAATTCGACAAGAATTCTTACACGCACAAGGAATATGATTATTGCTATTTGTAGCTCTAAAGTACAAACCAACATAAAACAATTAACAACATAAAACCCTTTACAATTGTCGGAGACAGACACTAGGCAAACATTATTTACATATTAAATAAGGCCGGGGGATCGTGAGTATGTATCTATTGTGCACATAGTGTACATAAAGTGTACATAGAGTCAAATGAACATAAATTGTTCATCAGTTGTTCATAATGTACATAAAGTGGGTATGTAAGGTAGGTTACATATAGTATAATAAGAAATGTGCAGTAGGATGTAGATTGGTGCAAGTAGCAATAGCAAATAGTAGTAATGTCCATGCTGGTGAACGAGTTTTGTGAAAAAGAATGTTGGTGCTTTTACAGCAGATTGCTTATAGGCCAGTTTCGACTGTGTATGAGGATGATTGCCTGTGGAAAGAAACTGTTCCTGTGCCTGGTATATAGAGCTGTGTTGCGCCTGCCAGAGAAGTTGAAAGTGTTCGTGTCCTGGGTGTGAGGGGTCTGAAGAGATTTGTTCTTCCCATTTCCTGTTTCTTGTAGAGTATAGGTTATTGTGATGGGGCAGGGGAGCTCCAATGATTCTTTCAGCTGTTTCTATTGTTTTCTGCAGTCTGTTCCTGTAGGATGCATCTGCAAGGTTGCCAGATTGTTGTTTTTTTATTTTTAAAAATTGTAACAAAAACGTAAATCACATTGACCCTGACTACATCAAAATTAAGGCAGCAAAGGCATGAAATAACAGAATAAATGAGAAAAGAAAACACATAGAAGAGGTTAACATTCCAAATAAACCTTCAATGGATCAACTCACTGGAGAGACAGATTTAAGAGAATTTTTGTTTTAAAGTTTGCATTATTAATACCATATTTTATATCATTGTATCCCGTTAGGTACTAAATATTTCATCTATACCCACAGATGGATGTCATCCCTAATTTTTTTTTTTATAAATTCTTCAAGAATAGAAACATTTATTCCATACAAGATACAGTAAAATTGTGTCTTAAGAATTCATTAGATGGGTAGATAATTGATCATTTTAAAATCGATGTTCTTAAGTCAGATTATAGAAATTATTTTGAGAGTTATTTTATTTTATCATTATCCACTTTATCCACAGAACAGTAGAATAGAAGATTCTATTAAGATTCTATCACATTAAACAGTAATTGTGAACAAATTGCAGGTAGGAACTGAAGAAGATGTAGTGATGTATAGGTCAGATCACACAATACTGGAGTCACTCAGTTAGATTTTCTTTAAGCATCATCCCTATTAGTCTATCTTGCTTGTTGCATTGTCAGTGAATTTGCAGTTCTGTGTAGTTAGCACATATTAAGAGAAAATGGCTTGTCCTTACATGCTTTGTTCCTCTTATACCACAGGATCAATTTATAGTTATGTGTAATGATGTGGAAAATCTACAATCACTACAATCATGTTAGTTCCTGTTATTCCCCGTAAAAAAAAAAAACCCTGAAAACTTGACAGTTTTACAGTTTTACATTTGACTAATACAAAGGACAGACACTGGAGTCTCCTTCAGTAAATGTTAATTAAACTTTGATAAATGTTAATTAAACAACTTAATTAAAAAAAACTTTGTCTCAAAGAAAACATCAGAATATTAAGTTTTTCTTTTTTTAATCTCTTTAAAACTAACACTTAGACTACTGCATAGGAAGCACCTGTCATACAAGACCATTATTATATGAAAAATAATGTTTTTTTTCTTTTTATTGGTGTAATATCAATAAATAATAATGCAATTTTATTTAACATGAAAAAGAAACAAAACAAAACAATCTTCTCACCATGGGTCCTGAACTATTTTAGCTGCCAAATATAACAAACATATATTCATGTAGATTTATAAAGCTATATTTTATAAGTTTTATAAAGCTATATATATATATATATATATATATATATATACTGTATA
>JAOTRN010000001.1:16529597-16543972 GCA_028566695.1 Bagroides melapterus
CTCTGTGTGTGTGTCTCTGTGTGTGTGTCTCTGTGTGTGTGTCTCTGTGTGTGTGTCTCTGTGTGTGTCTCTGTGTGCGTCTCTGTGTGCGTCTCTGTGTGTGTCTCTGTGTGTGTGCTACAGTAAAAAGCTGAGTGATAGTGTAGTGTGTTTTGAAGTAAATTAGACAGGTAGGTTTTGAAAGGAAAACTCAGATGGCAGCAGTCACTCAAAAGAAATTAAATTGCCAACAAACTGAAAGGCTATTACTCAGGTTTACTTGTTTTGTTCTTGTACCAAATGTTAACACTGCCTGCCTAATTTACTTCAGAACACACTACACTACACACAACACCTTTCAAACCCGTGCTGTTTTACTCAGACCCATGCATTATTCACCTTCTGGCCTGTAGCCCAGATTTACAAAGACAACTTGCATGTAACAAAGTTGTATAGATCTGTGTTGAACTCTTGAAAAACTGGACTTACTCTATGTACCTCATTTAGGTGATGTTGCTGTGAAGATTTTAAAGGTCAAAGATCCTACACCAGAGCAGTTTCAGGCTTTTCGCAATGAGGTGGCAGTACTAAGGTGAGAGATATGGAAAGATGTTTCTCCATTAAAATGTCCAAAAGTTCAAAAAGGTATTTGTGAGTGATTCTATAGAGGTCATTCTATAAAACCAAAGACTGTCATCATTTCTAGTCATGCCTAATATGACTACTGCATGTGCTTCTTTTGCTCAAAGCATTTTTCTGGAATAAATCATTTAGTTCTGACCTGACCTAACATCTCATATTTCTCTGATCTAACCACTAACAGAAAGACTCGGCACGTCAATATCTTGCTGTTCATGGGCTACATGACCAAAGATAACCTGGCCATCGTGACCCAGTGGTGTGACGGAAGCAGCCTCTATAAACACCTGCATGTCCAGGACACCAAACTGAGGCTGTTCCAGCTGATTGACATTGCCAGGCAGACCGCTCAAGGCATAGAGTGAGTTAACAAGGATGGCGTTAGAGTTGTAACAGTCAGCTGCTCTACTGTAAAGAAATCTGTGAATATTGATGTTTGTGATGCTTCGCTAGACATGGTGTATAATAAGCATGTGCCATAATGCTAAGGTCAGGCTTGAATATTCATTGTGGTGTGTTGAGCAGAGAATTGTGGACTTGAGAGCCGTGCTTAATGAGGCGGAGAGTCATTTTCAAACAGTCTGCAGCATTTGTGTTTTCCATAGTGGATTACGTTTGGACTTTTTCCACCCCATCAACAAGTGAATGTGTCTGTTTTTAGAAAAGGGGAAAGGTGTTCACTCAATATAGGGGTGTTTTATATATAAACATAGAGGCATTTTTTTTTCACTTGAGAGAGAGAAGGATGGTTTTAATGCAATGCAGACAACAAATATAATGTCAGTATGTTGTGTGGTTTTTTTTTCCCCCTTCCAGCTACTTGCATGCAAAAAACATCATCCACCGGGACATGAAGTCACAAAGTATCCTTTAAATAAATTATTTTTAAATGGAGAAAGACAATCAAGGCAAAGGTAATACCTACTATGAAGCCTGTGTTTTTAAAATTCATGGCACTCTTGTTCTTATGTCATGCCAACCATTTTTTTAATAAGATAATATCTTGGCAAGCTTGAATAAAGGATTATGGGGCATGGTGAGCACGTTTACCTCCCACCTCTGGGATGAGTGGATTGATACCACCTAGTGCACAGTGTTTGCATGTTCTTCAGGGGGTTTTCTTTGTGTACTCTGGTTTTCTCCCCAGTTCAGAGACATGTGTAGGCTGATTCGCATCTCTAAATCGTAGCGTGTGAATGTGTTGCCAGTGTGTTGGTACACTGTTCAGAGTGTCCCCCACCTTGAGCCCAGGTGCCCCCGTGCCTCTGTGTAGGCATCAGTAATGCAGAATAATGGATAGATGGATAGACTTCATGCAACAGTTTGGACCCAGAGGCATAGTTTGGCAAAAATGCACATTTTCACCCACTCATTTATTTTATCAGACATGTAAGACATGTTTGATTTATTGCAGTGGAGCCAGTAATTGAAAGCAGCTAACCATTAATCACTGTCTGTATCATCCATACCTACATCCATACTCTTTCTTTTTTTTTTTTTAAATCTAGATACCACCGTCTATAGTATAGCTATAGTATTTACGTTTTTTTGGCTCCTTGCTACCAGGATACAGGAGACACTCCTCCATCTGACCATAAGGCAGTTGACTTGTAGGGATAGGATACAGAATTTAAAAGACGTACATTTGCCTCAAAAACTGGCTACTTTCCCTTTGCATCTAATTTTTTAGCTTAACTTTGACCTGTGAATTCCAGACGTCTTTGAGAACAAATACAAAGGAAGTAGCTGGGACTGAAGGCTATTTGGACAATAAAAATAGAGGTGCGATTTACTTAGTACTTTGTCAAGGTCACACTCAATTTTTCCCTGAGTGAATATTGTTGTTTTGGCCGACAGTGGATCTGTCCACTAAGATGTGCTAGGGTTTTTGTGGTAAAATTCATCAAGTGAGTGCTGGTTCTGCAGGTGGAAACAGCTTGTTGATGAGCGAGAGGTCAGCCCAGAAGTGACACTCTTGACAATGAGCAGAAAATAATCTCAAAATACACAGACCTGTAGGTAATTTTGCTATGACCCCAGACATAGGGTTCTACTCATATCAAGCATGAACGGGATTCTGGGGCTATATCGGGCAGTTGAAGACTGGAAAAATGAACAGGTGATGTTTTTACAGTCTTCTGTGTATATGTTTATAGTTTAGAATGCAAATATTCTAGCCTCCATTGCGGTCAGTATACCGGTCAGTCATAGGTCAAAGAAGAAAAGTTAAACAATAGTGGGCAGTGGCATGTAGTAGCCAGGCTTATTTGTTGCATTATTTGGTGCTCATGGTGCTGTGAGTTAGTTCAGCCCTTAAATCACATGTCTAGACATCTTCCTCCATGAAGGCTTAACAGTGAAGATTGGAGACTTTGGTTTGGCCACTGTGAAGACACGGTGGAGTGGCTCGAATCCAGTCGAGAAGCCTTCAGGATCTATTCTTTGGATGGTACAATAAAAAAAAATGTTTTTAAATATTATTGAATGATTTTGGAGTGACCTGATTGCACTAATAGCAATGTAACATATTCTGTAACATTTCTGTGCTGCAGGCTCCTGAGGTGATCAGGATGCAGGACAGTAATCCATACAGTTTCCAGTCGGACGTCTATTCCTACGGTATTGTGCTTTATGAGTTGATGACCGGTGAGCTCCCATATTCTATGGTTGCGAACGGAGACCAGGTAACTACATGAGTTACAGTGAAATCGTTTTTTTTTTACTAAAAACTCATCTCATTTTTGCCTATATTTAATATGAACAAATTAAAATTCTGATGCATGTGAATGGGTGAAAAGATGCGATAAACTTGGAACTGCCAGATTTTTAGCAACATCATAGCAAAAGACAGTCTTAAAGTAAATAAAATGCATTCATTCAACTTGCATTCATTTGTGAAGCTTTTCCAGGCTTATACCACAACTTCTTTCAATTTTCGTATGCTTTGAAGGGTTCCTCCATTCAGTCTCTTCAGGAAGTGAAATACTGCTCAATTGGGTTAAGACTTGGTCACCTTCAACTGGAAGTCATATACAATACAAGTCATACATGAACGTAGCCCTCATTCTTTGCTGATGCTGTTGAGGTTCATGAGCAGTGACTCCACGTTGGTGTGCTATAATCCAGATGCTAAATTTAGCCTCAGACATGAGTGGGCACTGGGCATCCAGCTCTGCTTGGTAATTTGTGGCAGAGGAGCCTCCCTCATGCATTTCTTTGGACAAACTGCACTCTCATGGTCCTAGCCTGGCAACTTTCAGCTCACTCAGACCATGCGTCTAATCGCTTTTGCATATTTGGGAAAGAATGCTGATTTTCTATGCTGGATTTTCAACCTGGAAAAAAATTCTGCATCATGGAGGAAAATTGTGTGCTGGAATAATTCTATTAATCTCTTTTGTAGATCATTTACATGGTAGGAAAAGGTTACTTGTCTCCAGACCTAAGCAGGCTGTATAAGAACTGCCCCAAAGCAATGAAGAGACTCGTCGCTGACTGCATTAAGAAGTCCAAAGATGACAGGCCGCTGTTTCCTCAAGTAATCACTGTTGTTATGCTATTTTTTTACTCCAGCTCTATTAGAGACCAGGACCAGATTTTGATTTTCAGTTAAAAACGCTTGATTTTTGGAGGTAAAATATGTAGTCATTTTGAAAATTGCAAAATCCTGGAAGGACTGGGAAAAAACTCTAACCCTGATTGGTCAGTAGTGGCAACTGATGAAATAGGTTTATATTAACATGCTGCTTGTAATAGTTGATCGTTTTATAGTAACGTTCATAGGCACTTATAGAATTAAGTGTAATAACAAGCTTATTTATATAAGAAAATGTCAAGAAAAAGCTTGGTAATATGACAAGCTGCATATTTGTCTCATTAACTCAGTAAGAAATTAGAGGCTGGTGAGGCAAAGATGGTTTATAGTCATTATATGATGAGGAAAATTCTACCAATGTCCCAATTATGGTGTAGTGTATGACCAATACAATTTGAATTTGAATTCTTTCAGCTTCACAACCTGAGGTTTAACTACAAAAGGATAAAAAGTATAAAAAAAACTTTAAAAAAAAAAGTCAATTACTGGGGTAGAAGAGAAGTAAATGCTTTGAAAGTGGTGTTAATGGAAAATAATTCAATTAAATTTTATTTGTATAGCACTTCTCACAATGGACATTGTCTCAAAGCAGCTTTACAGAACATGAACACAATAAAGTTTAATATTATAATAGGAAATACAAAAATTCCAAAAATTCAAGATGAACGGACATCTATTTAAGTGTGTTTGTATTTATCCCCATCGAGCAAGCCTGAGGTGACTGTGGCAAGGAAAAACTCCCTATGACGGAAAGGAAGAAACCTTGAGATGAACCAGACTCAAAAGGGAACCTCATCCTCATTTAAGTGACACTGGAGGGTGTGAATTAAAATATACTCTGACAATTGTTTATTAGTTAGGAGTTTGTTGACCATAAAGACCAATTTGTAGATGGCAATTTAGAATGTCCAATAAGCTTCATTAAGCAGAATCCAGCTGTAGCAGGAACATCTCTAGATGCCCCAGGATTCTAGCAGGGTTGGCATCTTCTCAATGAAGGTCTGAAATCTTCATGAAGTGGAACAAAACTGGAGATGGTTCGGAAAAGGGTGGAAAAAGAGAAACCAAAATCAGAATGACATCATATCCCCCTGGTGTTGCCTTTCTGTTCTGTTACTTATTTCACAAAGTCCTACAAAAGCAGGTCTTCTTTATTGTATATAATTGTTTTTTTTATTAACTTTTATTGTTCCTCACCACTGATACCTCTGTCTTGCTCATTAGGGATAAATCTAGATTTAATATTAAACATAATCATTTTTATTCTAAAATTTCTGTAAGGCTGTTTTGAGACAAATGTCTAATGATAAAAGTGCTGTACACATAAATACCATTTATTTTCAAGTGATTATATATACACAGTTTTTACTATATAACAGTAATAATTGGGGGGAGAAAAAACAAAATGGTGTAACGAAATGGTTTAACCACACCACGCGTACCAAAAGCTTGGAGTTAAAGTAAACACACTTACTGTCCTAGACAAGCATGTATTTAGACAAAGAGCTTTTCTGCCATAATAACTGTTCACTCCAATCCAAAATTTCTGATGGTTTTCCAGTGAACCACAAGGAACATTTTAGGTGCTGTGAAGCCACAACCATCACTGAAACCAGGGTTAAGTTAAATAAAGTGTCATAGCTCTGGAGTCAGACTGTAAAAAGATGACAGGATCATCTGAATTTATATGACATCGCATACTAATACTTATTTCTTTATTCTTCAGATTCTGGCCTCTATAGAGCTGCTGCAACACTCGCTGCCCAAAATCAACCGCAGCGCTTCTGAGCCGTCACTTCACAGAGCCGCTCACACGGAAGACATCAGCGTTTGCACTCTGACCTCCAGCAGGCTGCCTGTCTTCTAATATGGCTGCCTGCTTCTTTTTTTTTTTTCCCCCCCCTACAGGGTCCTTCTGCTAAACCTGGAGCACATCAATCACATTAACGTATTTAAATTATTTCTCAGAACGAAGTATCAAAGCTTTGTAGAAAAAGCGGAGCAGAGGCTCTCACGGTTCAGATGAAGTTAAGAAGATTGAGATTCATATGTGAATGTGTTCCTTTCCTAGTAGCAAAAGGTCAGTTGAGTTAAAGAGCACTTTTTATTTTTACACTTCATTTCTTATGGTGTGATGAGGTATACAGCATAGCATTATATACACCATTAATAAACTATGACTGGGTTTTTTTTAGCTGTCTAACTGTATGTAGCAGATGCTTCATCATAAATATCAGGTCAACCAAAATGAGATTGCTGCTATGAGTTGTTACTTTAAATACACCAAAAGTGTACTTTTTTTTTTTTTTTTTTTTTTAAACCTTTAGTTGACACAAATGACTTATCTGGAATGATTAACAGTTCGGATATTTTGAAGTCTCTGATTTTAGCTCCGCCCCCTTCTGCAAGTCTCACATTAGTAATCTTTCGGCCAGTGCTCTCGTCTCAAATGTTTTTTATTTTTATTTATTTTTTTGGCTCGAAAGATTCTGTGCCTATGTTTTCTATCAAGGTTTTCTAACAATGGTTCGAGTTCGTTAAATATGAAATAAATTCAAAGTAGATTTAGCTACAGCTAACAAGAATATAATTAACATTGGCTTATTGGATTTATTTAAATTACAAATATTGGGCTGAAATAGGTTTTTTCAACATTTGACACATTTACAAATACTGTTATTGATCATGATAATGAGAGAGTGATTAGAAACTGGAAAAATTCTTACAATATAAAAGTACATGACTACACATTACAGCTCTTGAGGGTTGTCTCTTCTACAACACTATATCCTAACACAGAGTATAAGCCAATACTCAAAACTGATCCGATACCTACATCCTCTGCGGGCGGGATTTAAGACCTGTCATATCTTTACATGTACATGTGTTGGGTTCATTAAAATAATACACATTCATGGCATGAAACAAGTCATTCATCTACTAATCCAGTGTTTCAGGTCTATATTAGACCTAATTTTTCTTTAGTATTGGATCAGTGTGTTTGTTTTACAAATCCATCAATAATTGTCTATCCTCATTCAAGAATATCTGTTTATTAAGTCATCTCCATTTTTTTTTTTTTTTTTTTTTTTTTTTAAAAAACAGTTTTAAATCTGACCTAGTGAGGTTTTGGTTATCTGTTAGAGCTGAGTAACTACACACTATTCATAAGAGACGTAGTGGAAACTTTTTCTCCATCAAACTAAAACTCGTAAACAGTCTCATAAAACAGAAAGCAAAGTTAGATAGTAGTGCTTTGTTTTTTTTTATTTTTTACCTCTTTACTGAGTAGCAGTTATTTCCCCTTTTAATTTGTTGTCTTTTAAGGGTTGTATATAACTAAATAAAAAATGAGAGCATATCAACAATGATTATTGAGATGAGGCATTTTCTTCTATATTTTGACCCGATATTCTTTAGCGAGGTCCAACTTGTGCACTTGAAAGACTTGCTTTGTATTTTAATAAAAGTAAGATAAATATTCAGTTGTCTGAGTTATTGTATAATCTGAACAAACAGGGTTTTGTGTCTGCTGTCTGGCTATGATTTTAACTGTCTGCTATTTTTAATGCAGCTATTACTCTGTATATTTGGTGAACGCCATTTGAAATCCTTTGTTATTTCGAGAGCATGAGAAGAGAAGGTGGTGAATGTGTTTTATTTCTTGCCCTTTGACTGCTAACTGTGCAGAAACCCCATTACTTTTGCTGATGACTTAAAGGATTTTCCCCTTTTGCTGAAATATAATTAACACACCCATATTTTTTATTTTTTTAATAAACCTTTATATTGTATTTTGTTTGAGGTTACCAGTTTAAAGCTACCAGTTTAGCACTGGGCAAACTGCAAACTTAAATGATCACACAGTAAAACAGCAGAAGGGCGAAAGCAGGCTGGATTGCTAAGATTCAAAAAAAAAAATTTGTTAAGAGCTATATATTAACTGTTATTTGTTACTATTTAAATGAACCATGTGGTCATGATTAAAAAAAAAAGCAACATACAAGTGATTCAGGTATTTTTTTTTTTTAATTATTTCATTCTACGATCTTAAACAACCAATGTAACTGTCTCAGTTTTAAATAAATAACTCAAATAACATGGATAAACTGAGCAAGCTACAGTATCAGCTTTTGAGAAACACTAATTGGTAGTCGAGGCATGTTTCTACCTCACTGTTCAACCACTCCATGTTCAACAGGAAATTAAATCTTAACCGTCAGAAAAACCGTCAACATGATTCTCAAAGATAGTCGCGTGGTCAAGTCTGTGTAAATGGATCTAAGTGCAACAATTACAGTATGTATGTGTGTGTATATATATATATATTTAAAATAATACACAATACTTGTTAAACTCACACACTACTTGAGTGTGTTTCTGGTGTGCCAACAGGCTCAGCAGTCCTTTTTTTCCATTTTTTTTGACAGTTATTTTCTTTGGACATATTAAAAATCTTTTCAATCCTGCAAAATTCTAACACACATCAAGAAAATATAGCAGCTTACAGAAACAATACATGTGCCTTTAAATATGTTCATGTTAAACATAGTGTAATATACCACAAAAATGTACCACAGGTAAAAAGTTGTTTTTTTTTTTCTTTAAGAAAACCATGTCAAGCCATAAACAGGGAAATGTTTACCAGTGAGTACATTTTTATTGCCCAGATTACATACACAGTTACCAAAGTCATGAAACCATGGCTTCCCGGGGTTGGCCTACAGGTCTGCGACTGCAAGTGTGTGTGAGATGAAGGGATCAGTGTGATGCTGAGGTTCCACTTTCTTCTCCGGCACCAGAGAGCTGCATGAAGAGTTCGCCCAGGTCATTGACCTCGTCTTCGTACGGTGGCACCGCACGATGCTCTCGCTCCTCGATGAAGTCCCACAGTCTTACAGAGTTCAAGAACTTCAAACAAAAAAGAAGAAATTAATCAGTCTCTTAGCATCTCTAATATAAAAATCACAGCCTAACAAAAAATTTGAATGATCTCACTGGTTAATTAGCCTCCTTTGCAAAGAAATTTAGCTTGTCATTTGTACAAATGAGCAAATTTTTGTTCTTGGCAAATCCTGGCTTTATTAAAAGCAATCATTATAATTTTACAAGCAATTGGTGCACAATTATGCTGGTTCTGTTTGCTGATTATTGCACACCAAAGACATGTAAACAATGTACTTAATTATGCAGCTAGCTAGAGACCGGTGCAGATTAAACTTACTAATCATATCCTTTCAATTCTTAATCAGGGAAACTAAAACTACAGACTAAAAAATGCAGATATACAGCAACTGTCATCACGCCTGTTACTCTTAATTTGAGGTCAGGTCAGTTTCAAACCGTGTTGAGTTGTTTAGTATCTTAAGCAGACTTTTTTTTATATAGGTGCCCATTAATATAAACCAAAATAAGAGCAGATCTAAAAATAGTAGTAGCCATCTTGAACCAGAATCTCTCTCTACACCAAGTATTTGTTCAATAAGCAACATGATGTGACTGAAGTGTGTGAAAGACTTTTTCAGCCATTTTTTTTTATACATAGCCTTCATTTTATTGACACTGTATTTCAATGTCACTCTGCTCAAGCATCAGTAGGAAGAACAGGAGAGCACTTCCATCATGCCTGATATTCTTAGCTCAGGCCTGAGGCTTGAGAGGTCCAGGCGTGCATCCGCACACTGAGTCACTTAAGCAAGCGCAATGAACAGAACAGCTTTAGAAAGGAAGCAGTGAGCTTCGCCTTGTAAATCATTCCCAGTTTTTTTGAAAGCATGCTTTTCCGAAGCCTTTTGGTTAGAGATACACTGATATGAAAAAAAGTCCACTACTCTCACACACCACCTAATTTCAAAGAAAGAAAATGAAATGGATTACTGATTCTAGTGTTAACATTATCAATAGATGTACAGCTGTTTAAATGACTCGGACAGAGAGGACTCTGTCGCTTTACGTGCATGATGTCAGTGTGTCATGAGAATGGACTGTTTTTAGTCTGTTTTAGATGTAGCACTTCTTTCCTGGTGCTCACTTATTTACTCAATTGATCTTAGAAGGAGTTTGGGCAGCCATGTGTGTCAGCCATCTGCTCAACACTAGCCAACATCAGCCAGAACATTAAAACCACTGACAGTTGAAGTGAATAAAATTGATTATCTTGCACCTGCCAGGAGGTGTGATATATCGAGCAGCAAATGAAAAGTTTGTTCTTGAAGCAAGAAAAATGGGCAAGGTTAAGGATCTGAGTGACTTTGACAAGTGCCAAATTGGGATTGTTAGACAACTGGGTCAAAGCTTCCCCAAACACATAGGTCTTGTGGAGATGGACAAGTGTTGAAACAAGGAAAGTGTTTTATACTGTATCACGTGGATGGCCGGGTGTGATGCTCAGATAAATATTCTGTAAAAACTTGGGTCCTGGCATTCAGATAGATGTTAATTTGAAACCTACCACCTACATTTTTTGCAGACCAAGTAAATGGTCTTTCATGGCGACGGGATTCCTTAACAGCAGTGTCCTCTTTCAGCGGGATAATGCTCCTTGCTACACTGTCCTCAAACCATTCCTGAACAATTTTTGCAAAGAGATCAAGGTGCTGACTTGGCATCCAAGTTCGACAGATCTCATTTTGATTGAGCATCTGTGGGATGTGCTGGACAAAGTCTGATCCACAGAGTCCCGATCTCACAACTTACAGGACTTAAAGGATATGTTGCTAATGCCTTGGTACCGGATACCACATCACATCTTTAGAGATCTTGTGAAGTCCATGCCTCAATGGTTCAGAGCTGTTTTGGTAGTGCAAGGGGACTTAGACAATATTAGACAGCTGGATTTAATGTTATGGTTGAATGGTGTATCTCTCAGCCAATAAAACTCAGCTAATATTATATTAAAGATGCATCTGCTGCTGTATGAGTTGTTACTATAGAAATGATAGAATGCATACACAACTCCTCAAATATACATACATGTCTACAGCACCACTGCTGGAACAACTGTTTACATGCTGTTTTCTTGCACTCTTTTTGTATCTTTGCACATAATGTATTGCAGTTTTTAAAAAACTCAAAAAACTGCTGCTATTTAAATTAAGTGTTAATTTCTGTATTTTGCACATGCCCTGTAGAACATACAGTATGTACAGTAGTTGGGGCTGCTTTTGTGTATTGTCTTTTGTTTTGTATTGTTTGTCTGCACTGTCTTTTGTCTTGCTCTGTTTGTACTTGGTTGCACAGATGCACTTTATGTGGCTAGGACTAACAGTTAAAGTCCCTAGCTGTGTGTTGTTCTATGTAGCATCATGGTCCTGGAGAAATGTCTCACTTCACTGTGTACTGCGTAAGCTATTTTTACGGTTGGAACGACAATAAAAGCTTCTTGACGACTTGCATTAGAACAAAAGGATTAATAAACCTTTCAGCAGGCTTTATTATCGTCAGACCTGCAGTAATACAAAATGAATATAAATGACCAATCAGAATTGAGCATTAAACATTGAGGTGTGTTAACTTGTACAGAAAAACACCAATCATGAATGCAATTCGAATTACTAGATAAGTAAATTTATAGAGAAATCCCTTGTATATGAGTAAAGCCTTGTTCAACTAACACTACTGTTAATAATGTAGTTAGTACTGTTTAATTAGTAGTGTTACCCGAACATTTCCTTCAGAGCTGAGCTGCTTTCGAGGCTTGTCTGGTTCGGCCCGTGTTCCGTCAGGGTAGGCGTGCATGTAGAAACATTTCCCTCCGAACGGACACGTTCCTCTTCCCTGGTCAAAATACTTGCATGGTTTTTTACTGCAAAATACATCAATCATTTTAAAGGGTTAGGAATTATTATTTGCTGGAATGTGTCTTTGTTTTAGACACCAAGCAAATGGAAATATGTATTAAAATGTTTTGTATTAAAAAAAAATACAAAGACAAGAGACAACATCAAATGACGTGGTACAACCCAGACTCTGCTAACCTCAACCTTTTAAATTATTTAGCCCTTCAGAAAGATCAAAGGAAGTTAGTTCATAACCTGCACTGTGGGGAAGCCTATAGCAGACTTCTAAAAACTGGACTGTTCAGCTTTGCCATTTTATTTAATTGGGGATAAAAGAAGCAGGTCATTCACACTTTAACTAATACACCATTGTGGGATTCCTGTGTGTCACAACAGAAAACCGTTCACCTCATCATCAACAAACAACCCTGTATTGTGATGAGGCAATATAACAAAATGATATTAGAATATATGTGGAAAATAATTTCAGGTAAGAACATTTTTGACATTTTCCTTGCACTAATAGTATCAACGTTCCTTTTCCCATCACAAAACAGTAGTTTTGTGACTAGTGCTGGCCTGGTTAGTTAAATACTACTTAAAATTCACATCATTTACATATTTGATAAAACATCTTAAAGCATAAATATTTATGTTAAAACTATATTCGGAGAGGTGTGGCCTGTTCCAGCAGATTTGTTTGCCTGCAGTCATGGCATAGCCCATTGAAGAAACTAATGCACTGAAAATTAACTCGTAGCGTTTCTCTTAGCTGCACTGCTTCCAGTACATATATGTGGATGTTAGATTTTTTGTCCAATCAGATTTCAACCTCTGTGTGCTGCCATGTCAATCTAATCTGCCCAGGGTCTTCAGAATCAGTAGTACCCTCTGATGTAACTTATACTATATTAGTTTTTAAACCAATCAGATTTCATAGCTGGCCCACAATAACATCAGCATTTTTCCCGTCCTCTGATTGGTTGGTCAGAGCAAAATTGTTACAGTCAAGTTCGACTAGCAAAAACACGTCTGTAGCGATCTGCACACATTAATACATTTGAGTTTGAATTGTTTTTTACACCAACAATGGCTGACAGAGGAGGAGATATTGACTCTCAGACATACTTAAAAATCCATTCTCAAGGTGGACTTTTTCCAGAAAAGCTAAACATCTTGAGGAGAGGTTGTAGCGGTTGTAGTGTAGATGTTTGGAGTTGTCTTAACCGGGTTTCTTGCTTTACTAAAAAATGTTATTCAC
The DNA here is from genome assembly GCA_028566695.1 of Bagroides melapterus. Lineage (NCBI taxonomy): Eukaryota > Metazoa > Chordata > Actinopteri > Siluriformes > Bagridae > Bagroides > Bagroides melapterus. The sequence continues at coordinate 16,542,850 of JAOTRN010000001.1, forward strand.
CCTCACTACGCAAAACGCCTCTCTCTCACTCTGTAATGCCACGCCTTGTTATATTGCGTGTTTGTGTAGTATTGATGATTTCTATAATTGCAACGTGATAGTGGTGGTATTAAGAGGTGGATTAAGTTGGGTCCCCACTGAAGGCCCAGGTACCAAATACATGGCCTACTCATGCATACTGTAGCAAGCATGTGTAGTGAAGAAGAGGCCATTTAGGATCTCATTTGAAGATGAAGTAACAATGACAAGACAATGCAGGGAACTAATAATAAATCTGAAATATTCAATTTAATCAATATTATCATATCTTTATAAACTGTCAATCATTTTATCACCCTGAATGGTGGCTCATAAAAATTCAGCGATGATGATGGACGATCGAATAACAGTCTGCACTATTTATAGCCACACAAATGTCAGTGTTTGGTACGCTTGGTACTCGGCTAACATGGGTAATAAAATTCAGCAGCAGTGTCTAGTTACAGTACAGGTGAGCTGACAGTGGACACATCGACACAGTGCTGGATCACAGATTTGTTACTTCACTGTATTGCACTGCACTGTCCTGTGAAATAACATTACTGCAGTCAAGAAAATAAGGATTTATCTTTTCGCTTCTCACCTGACTCCAGATTTGAACTCCTCGATTAGACGATTCTTTTCCTCTTGATCTTCCACCCAGTACATGCTGGGGATAACAAATTCAGACACCACCCTGCATTCTGGACAAGACCTGTGCATCACACAAAGCATGAGCTTTACACAACAGAATAACAACATGAATAAAATCATTAAATAGTTAACCAATTTATTATTATTATTGTTATTATTATTATTATCAACAACAATTATTATGATGAGTCATATTTTAGACAAACATCTTAAGGTTTGCACTCAGATAAACCGTAGAAAGTAATACATAGCAATTCCTGCAAAATATGATATGCTAGGACCGTGTATGTGTATCATACAGCTTGTACCAAAATCAGATAAGCTTCTGAAGAGACCTGTTCTGAATGAATGCATTGTTTCATTTTTATCATTCTGTACTTTTGTACGTTCCCCCCTCTGCTTAGTGTCAACACTCCAGAAAGGAGGTGTGTGTGTGTGGGGGTGGGGTGGG
>JAOTRN010000001.1:16553903-16565192 GCA_028566695.1 Bagroides melapterus
GGCACAAAAACAACAACAAAATAGACAATTATGAAATGTGAGAATGCTGCCTTGGCATGAACGTTCTGTCACCCAGCTCTTATATACCAGGAATCTCACCTTACCATTGGCCTGTACCATGAATAGGTCCAAGGACCAACATCAAGTCCCAACACCAAGTCCCAACACCAAAACACCAAGGCTCAACACCAAGGCCCAACCTTAACCTAACTGGTGAAGGCTATGATTTTTTTGTATTACTTTGCTTTACCTCTTCTTTATATAATAATAATAATAATAATAATAATAATAATAATAATAATAATAATAATAATTTCTATCAAAGGCTGTAGTAAAAAGAAAATATCACAAGAGCCCAACAAAAAGATGTCTGTTCTCTCGGGAAGAAGAGAGCACAATGACAAGTTACAGCATACTGTGCTCATTTTTAATGATCACACATGATGCTGCTGCTCTCTATTATGCACCAGAACCGCAAACTGTGTGTAGATTAAAGACGGATTTGGTCACAAATATGGCTGGTCAGATATTTCTGCACACAGCAAGAAGTTCACATCATGTACTCAGTCCACAGTGTAACTTACTTGATGATCTTGTTGTCAAACTGCTTGGCACAGCGCCACTGGCGGATGCAGCCAAGGCAGTAGGTGTGGCAGCAGCTGGACAGGATGCCGAAGCGCCGCTCGGACGGAGACGCTTTCTCGTACACCACCTCCATGCAGATACTGCACACTTTCTCCTGGCTCTGCTGTACAGCAAACGCCTGCTCCATGTCCTTCTCAAACGCAGACATACACACCTGCAGAGGAAGAACATCAAGTTCACAAGCTTACTGTTGAAGCCTTTTACATCCACCTAAAGATACTATTGTTTTTTCTAGACTCCACTGACTGTGGAGAAAGTTTTGTTTCAGTTTTAAATCGATTTTCTAACCGATTTCTAGTGGCTCAAACACACACCAAGCTGACTATCTCTAAACAGTGTGGAAAATTCCAGAAATTGTTGTAATGACGTTTCTAAGCTTCTGATTGGTGACTGTGGCTGTAAAAGAGCCTAACTTTAGAGTCACATGCTTTTTGCCCTTAATTCCATGGAAAAATCCAACCAATTCAGTCACGACTTAAGGAAAAATCTTTTGAACAGAATGAACCATACGCATCTTTACAAACACCTGTGTGTAAATATAAAATTCCTGTGTCTCCACAGATGCTGCATCATTCAAAGGGGTAAAATAATCTCCATGGGATTCATAAACTTTGGCAGGTTCGACTGAACCTCAAGCCAACAACATCAGTCATCAGCTTAAGTCTTTGCAAACATATGGAATTGAATGGCATCAAATAAGTGGTTTATTTAAGATCTTTATCTAAAAATATATGCAATATAAGAATTTATTATTTCACTAAATGTTAATTAACAGTACAATTAGATATTTTTATACATTTATTCCCTGCCCTTCTATAAATAGGATCTATTTATTTCCATAAATATCAGTTACTTAGTGATGATAATGAAGATATATTTGGTATATTTACATTTTTATTATTTTTTTAATCCACTCAAACCGAATGTCAAAAGTGAACTATCATCAGTATAGTAAAGAAATATCAGTATCAGAAATACACGCTGTCCCTCACCTTCTCATGTGCTGCCCTCTGCACTGGATCATGTGGGTGCAGAACTTGCAACCTGCAAATTTCACACATGTCACCATGGAGATACGGGCATGTGTCGCCATAGTGACAGTGGCCAGCAGCCGCGTAAGGGCAAAGCAGAGCCTGATGGGATATGTCCGGGTATGGACTGGCTGTGGCTGCACTCTCTAGCCCTGAGCGGATGGCATCCAGGTAGCTATGAGGTTTGACCTGAGAGGCGTCTCTGTAATCCCAGCAATCCAGAAGCTCTGCACTTTCTCCGCTGAATGGCTGCCCTCGATTCTCACTGCCTAAAGCTACAAGACAAGAGGAGTTAACAAAAATGTATAAAATACAGAAAAAACTTTCAGTGACAAAACATTTTAATGATGTTTAGTGGGGGTTTAAAACATGGATGAGGAAAACACTGAATAACAAATAATAACAATCAAAATAAAAGAACATTTCATTCTGAATACTTTTGTCTGCCTTTTTGGTTAGTGAAAAAAGAAGAATACCCTCATTCCTCTTCTCATTGTTACTGGGGGGTGTCTCTAAAATTAACTCATTTATAATATAGGTTTATGTGCAAAAACTATTAAAAAAGAGGGTGTTCCTTAGCACCTTCAGTAAAAATAAAGGAGAAAAAATACCACCAAAAAATGTGAGTCAGTGATACCACAAAGTACAAAGAAATTTTCTACCTCTGTCTCTCAACACGATTGGTTTCTTAGTTATCCTTGCGGCGTTTGGTGGAGGTCCAGGTCCTGTGGAGGGCAGAACAGATGCACCTGCACTACTTGCTCTGTTTGTGTGATCCATGGGAGGTCCACCTCCACGGCCCCCTGGCTTGATGTGGTCATATCTGAAACAAAAACAAACATTACACAAAGGAAATAATTACAAATCTACCACACCTACATGCAATGTATTAATTCTCAGTCTACAGTGAAATTGCCATTCTTGAAAATCTTACCTGCACCTGTCTCCGTAAGCACATACACCTTTCTGATAAAATTTACATATTGTTGAAGGTTTGCTGGTTGCCAGATCATGTGAAAACATGCACCTGTTTCCCTCTCGACAAACGCCATGAAGGAAATATCTGCAGATTGAGAACAGTAATCAGTTATAACGATATATCCCCACGCATTTACTTCTCGGAAGTAGTTAACCAGGTGTCATCATACCGCAAATCTCATCCCAAATGGCTCCCTATCGGACATACAAGGCACTGCAAAAACTATATAAACCACGCGCTCATACCCTATGTAGTGCACTCTTATAGGGAAGCCGGGGTAATCTGACATTCAGCTGAACAGCTATAACACATATTTCACAAGCATTGTCTAATTTCATAAATTATGTTACGGCGCTGCAAATCACAAGTATTTAGCTTTTACGTTGCTATCGTGAGAGAAAACAAAGAAAACTATCTGAGCAAAGGTCGCTAATCAGCGAGCTAACACTGCACCATTTTTGTTTAATGTCAAAGTCAAACATGACACTATTCCAATCGTGTAAAACTCGTATTTCGTTCACATTCTGCGGTTAGATATCTAGAGGATTTACAGAGTTTTACCTGCAGGTGACTTGCTTTGTTGACATATTTCATTTCATATATACGCAGTTTATATTTTTCTTCCTGTTCTCATACGGCTATTTGTGCGACCTCTAATTACTGCCGACTACAACAGCGAACACGCGGTTGGTTCCGCACTGTTAAACGCCTAAGGTGTGTGCTTGTTGTTTACAAGTAATTATTTAATGACAGTATCTATAAATTATCATGCAATTCCTTTTCGATTTTAACAATACAAAACTAATTTAACTTTTCCAGCGTGTTCTTTTCTAAACACTGATTAGCGTAACTACATATCCCGTCCCAAATTCACGCTTTTAGACCCTTGCTTCCTCGAGCTTGCGCGTCAGATGATGTCATCAAAGAGCTTACTTAGAGCTGGACGGCAGTGTTTAGGGTGTAATTTGGGACAGGGCCATACACAACGTGTATCCACGAGTGCTTGTTCTGTGCTGATGTTTATAAACACACATATAGACTGTACGGGATATAATTCATTACATAGAGCAGCACCTGGTGTGGAAACTACGCAACAACAGGATGTACATATTTAAAAAAAATACAAACAACAAAAATAAATAAATAAATATAATAAATAAATAATAACGTGTATGAAGTAATGGCGCGTCTGTTCCGTGTAGTGCACTATACCTGTCCAGTAGGGGTCATTTGGGATACGGCCTTGATTTGATCACCTGGGCGATTTGAGATGGAGGAAATAGTGGTTAAATTCAGACACTGCGGAAAAGATATTTATAGTTTTGCGAAAACAGATGTCACGTTAAATCAACAGAATGTATGTCGTTCTGGGAGAAATGTGTGTCCTGTTTGTTGTAACCCCATCGTTCTTGGACTGTTAGAAGCACCAGTGGCGCTTCCCTATCCTTTCACAAACGGCCATGAAACTCAGTGCTCGTTTCTTGTAGGAGCAACGGAAGGCCCATGGTATTTAGGGTAAGTTTAACGTATAACTTATACATTAATTCTGTAAATGTGGTAGAAACTGTAGACGCTTTGTAATACTGCATTTATTTCCCTGTTAAGAGAAAGTCGCGAGACGGAGTTGCACGTTGGACTCTCCGACTCAAAAGGTAGACCGCTCGCGCTTCATCAGCTTCAGTGTTGCCAACTCATTTGCATATTTATTGATCGTCACGATCATTTGCATAGCTAAACATTTTATGTGAAGTAAAGAAAGAGAAAAAAGAAAAGAAAGAAAAAGAAAACACAGAACCTAGTGTATTATAGATCGTGGTAAATAGTCTTTTGTTCGTGGCTCCACAAATTAAGTTCTATTAAAAACCTCTATTTAGAGAACAGAATAAATTTGTTAATTGAATAGCTTACCTTATTAATTGTAAATAACTCACAATCAAAGTTTAAACGAAGAACAAAAAAAATGTAGGTGGACTATCATAATCACTGATTGTCTGTTGGGGAAAATGTTGATCAGTTATTGGTCTTTGGGAACATTGGCTCATCCAACTGCAGACAATACACATGAAACACATTACTACACATAAAAATGTGAGTTGAAATGATGCTAAAAGGGTCTTAACAGGTGCTAAGGCCAGCGACAACATCTCAGAGTTGGCAACACTGAATTTGTGTTTTATGGCCATTTACTATACAAATCTCATAACCAGTACAGGTTTTGACCTTTAGGTTTGGTCTATAACTACACGCTGTCAGGAGTCCAGAGGGATGAACACGGATGGGAGCAGTGCGTGTCCATCCAACTGGTTCCACCGTATAGAAAAGACCTAACACAGTTATGGGATAAAGAACTGAACCTCTTTTCATCACTCCCAGCATGGACACCAGAACGGTGGGTAAAGCCCTTATCCATCTTCCACCTCTTAAACCTAATTATGTCTAGAATTTTATATATTATTTTTTATAAAGTTTGCCAAATGTGTATAGATTTTTTATTTTTTTTAATGCTGAGTGTCATGCAGATTAAATAAGGGGAGTGATAGACTAATCAATCGACCATAAATAATTAAAATAATTTTTTGTATCTCTCTTAAAAACTCTCTGAGAAAACACATGGAAGAAATTTCTTTTGAGTATGAATGGAAACACTATTATTAATTATTAAAACACTGGGTTTATAAACCATTATAGAATACAGTTGTATATAAGTAAAGCTAAACAGTAGTAATTACTGTTACTTTAGTATTAATAGGTATTATCTATTTACATATTGTGAACAGAAGTCATAAGATTTTTTTTTAGGAGTCATGAGAACTATTATTTGAAATTGTTTAATACATCCTGTGTTGGTATTGTTGTGTTGAAATCATAAATAATCATTAGTGAAATAAGGAAGGAATGAAATATGATGGCGTGTGCTGTCATATCAAAATCATCAATGATGGCATGACCTGATGTGAAGCTTATCATTTTTATTAATGAAGTGTTTTTTTTTTTTCATTACTTTCACCACAGCAGTTTGCTAGCATAACTATTTTTCCAGACACATTGTAGCGTTCTCATTTACATTTTAAGGAACGTCCTTCAAAACCTAAAGGAACAGTCTTTCTCACACTGGAGACTCCTTCCAAAAAAGCAAAATAGTTGTGTCCACTTGGAAACTTCAATATATCAGCAATGACATGCTTTTTTCTTAATCTGGTCATGCTAAGCATCTGCAATACAAGAGCTTGTAATTGATGTGTTGTAGTATAGAAATGATAACTTATTAGAATGAATGCATTCACATAAACCTGGGCTGCACTCATCGGAACTGCTGTTTATAGAAAATTAAAACAACACTTTCTGACCAATCAGAACCGAGCACCCAGCAGCCGTGTGCTATACAATGAATAAATATTCACATTTATTAAAATGAATTTCAGGAAGAAGTATGTATATGCACGTCATCACATATGAAGACAAAGGAAATATTTGTGTGTGTTTTTTTGTTTTTCTTTTAAGATTTCATGAAGAGAGGGAGTTTGGCTCGTGTTGCTATGGTTTTGCCCTGACATTCATTAACCACATGAGATCGCTGGACAACAAAGCCCCTCTTAGCAGAAACGAGTTCACCAGTGGTCACGTTTTATCCCGAATGAAACGTGCCTCCATGTATATGAGAGTGTATGAAGAAATATCACAACGTGGATCTTACATCGTTGATAAATAGGTTGTTGTGGTTCAGTTAACTATTCAGATGTTTCAGATGAATTCTTACTCATGTAATAAATAATTTTCCGTTATTATTTTTTTATATTAATATTTCGAATTGTATGTTTTAATGTCATTTGTAATATAATATGTAATATTTTATATTTTATGTATTATATGTGTAGTAAAACAGCAACAGATACCTTTAATAGCTAACTAATTAATTGTAACTAATATGATATTAATGTCCCACAGGACTTTATGTTAAACATGTTTTCCTGATTAATGGACAGTTTCTGGTGTGTGCAAGACGTGCTTTGGTATTGTGCCTTAGGAAATTAGGAAATGACTTCTATTGTATGTTGTATGTAAGATGAAACTGACTTGTAAAAGGATGCCAGCTCCTCAATGTTCAGGACATTATTATCTAACAGTTACAATGAATGAAAACTGTGAATATGACGACACTTCTCCGAATACACGCGATTAACTTTGAACAGTTGATTAGAGTTAATAAGATTATTAATGATCCGTAACAGTAAATTGTTTTCCTGCTTTTAATCATTTAATGCGCCGCTAAGTCTGATTAAAATTAGTCAGGACACTGCTGGCTTTCCTGCTTATGAATAAGCACTCGGGGCATCTCAGACAACAGAAATGGGTTTGATACAGTGTCATTTACTTTGAAGACCGTAACATTTGTGTGAAATAAAAAACTTTTTCTTTTCAATCAGTATTGTAACGTTGCGGCCACCAGCACACTCCCTTTTAGCCTCCGGGTCACGTGCCGACAATTAGCGCAAATCGCGGCACCTGCGCAGGCCGTTATTTAACCCGCATCCCTTTTAATCCATCCTTTCACTCCACGTGCGGACACAGTCTGTGCGAAGCTACAAAACGGCAAGCCTTATTGGTAATTTGCATTGGGGCGCATAACGCTCTGAGACGTAATTATTGCAGAAAAGGTTTCAGAAAAGTTTGTATGAAAGTTAGGGCACAGTGACCTGTAGCGGTAATTTGTATCGGGGCGTATAACGCTCCGAGAGGTAATTGTGGTACAAAAATGGTATCAGAAAGGTTTCCGAAAACTCTGGGCTAAAGACACAGCACAGTAATCTGTATCGGGGTGCTTAGCGCTCTGAGCGGTAATTTTCGTGGGCGCAGACTCGCCGGAGTTCGCAGAGGCTCAACCCTCTCTTTCGCGGTTCCCCGCGTCCTCCTAGATCCAGCAAGCAGCTCTTTCGCAGGGTAATTTCCATTCCGCTTCCACACTTTTTCCCAATAAGTTCTTAAGGGTATGCTTGGCGAAGCGTTAGAGCCTTGGGCACGTGTCCGTGGTGCGTAACCTCTTTGATTTGATCCCCATCCTGGTTGTTTAGTCAACAAAACACAAGCCCTTCACTCCACTACCCAACTAAAGTGAATTAAATTCTGTTTCAGTTTTTGCCCTGGTTTATCCACTTAATTAGATTATTTTCCAGTCCTTATAATTTATTTGCTGCCCATATAATTTCATCTCTCTCAGTTGAGCCACATGCTTTCTCTATCTGCAACGGACACCAGTTTGCTTTCCCCACACCATCCTCTTAGAGGACGTGGCTGACCCAGTACCATCCCCTCCTAGGCGACCCGATATTTGGCATAGCCGCCTCTCTGACCATCCCATGGCCAGCTCCTTTATTGAGTTGTTGTGAAGTACTTTTGATCACCCATCTGGGAAAAGGGCAATAACCTCATCCCTCCTCTGCCTTTGCCAGTGCGACTGCGTGGTGGCTAGTTACACCATTGAGTTTCGATCCTTGGTGGCTGGTTTGTCCTGGAATGATCAGGCCCTCCAGGAGGCTTAAGTTCAGGGCCTCTTTGAGGAGTTAAAGGATATGTTGGCAGCTCATGATCTTCCCCCTGACCTAGAGGCTTTGTATCACCTTGCCATGGATAATTGCCTTCGGGAGTGCAAAATTGAAAGGTAGGCAAGCAGGGCCCTTCTGCACAAGAAGCCTGTTCTGTGTACTGAAGAGACCTCTTCAGAACCCATTTAATTGGGTGCTGCAGGCTTGACACAGCAGGACGGTCTGTCTTATTTAGAGCCGCCTTTGCCCCTGACCCGAAGTTCCCCACCAAACAAGCGGTTAAAAGGCATGGGGCCCTCCCAGGTAGAGGGTTCTGGGTTGGCCCTAGAGGTGGCCCCTCACAATTCTGGCCTTTATTTTTTTAGCTGCCACCCTCCTCCTATAGGAGGGGACAGGCGGGCAAAACTCTGGGCCTTTGTTGACTCAGGTAACTTTATTGATGAGGGCTTAGCCCACAGGCTGAACATCCAGTTGGGAGCATTTGCACAACTGCTATCTGTTCATGCTCTGGAAGGTAATGAACAGGCGATCAAGGAATGGCCTCAGTCCAACTCAGTCTGTGTGGTCCAGTGCTTTCTGGGCTTTGCCAATTTCTTCAGGCGTTTTGTGCACAATTTTAGCACTGGCCAGTCCACTCTGTGCCCTGACCAAGAAGGGTAAGTTCAGATGGACCTCCAAGGCACAGGAGGCCTTGAAGGAGAGGCTGACTTTGGCTCCAGTGCTTCGTATGCCTGACCCTTAGGCCCAGTTCATAGTGGAAGTCGACTCTTCCGACACAAGAGTAGGGGCTGCCCTCTCCCAACGGTCTCAGTGAATGAGTGTAATCTTGTGGTAGTGGATTGGATTTCTAAGGTGTGCAAAGGGCAAAGATCAGAGGGCAAAAATGGCCCTCCAGACAGCTGCTAAGAGGAGCGCCCCTAGTGGGCTAAATAAAACAGAAATGCTTATGAAAAACTACAAATTCTTAAAGCCCTGAGTCATATGAGCCATCTGTCTATTACTGTTCTGAACCATACTACACAATGCACCTCAACACAAGATTTTTGCCTTAGTTTGTGCATACTGCTGAAAATTGTGAAATACTCACTGGGATGAATAAAGTGTCTATCTGTCTATCAAAATATTCACACATTTCTGTCTTGCAGAACAATTGCTTTATAAATCCATAAGTCATACACACTAGAGTAGGAACATGATTGTGAATTTTTTTTTGTATTTTTTTTTTTATTAAACTCTGATGTGTATTCATAAAAATTGTCATGTCCACACTAGATTCTGCACTGAATTCAACTTCCCACAGTGAATCTACAAAGATGGACACTGTAGACTACAGCACTCGCACGCCATGCTCACAGTCACCTGATTACTGCACTTATCTGGAAGCACACACACATAACACACACGCAATACTCTTTTAACTTGTAAAGTATTCACACAGCTCTGTGTACATACCTGATCTAGCAGACCTTCTGGTCATGTATGTTGTTAATGGACTTTTGCCTTGGCCTTTGATACCCTCTTACATGTCACGTGACCCACTACTTTTTCTCTGTTTTTGACATTTGCTCTTTGCTATTTCCAGTTGTCTTTTCGCCTGACAAAACTGCACATGATCATTACAGAGGAATTTATGAAACATGTAAACATTTGTTGGATTGTGGTGGTTTTCATACTGAAATGAACAATAATCTTTTTTTTTTTTTTTCTATTTCTTTCTTGCTTTTCAAAAATGTGTTTCTATAGATATTCTTTCTTTACAAACACATTTCCTTCTTAATTTGTTTTATAAATACGTTTAACCTCTTTCTTTAAGCTTTCTTCTTTATTTCTTTCTACACCTATGTATTTAAACAGAGACATGGTTATTCTACCACGAGTGTCATATACTGCAGTTGCGAATGGATCTTGTTCTGCTTGAAGCTGGAGGTGTGTAAAGTTCTGTTTGTGTCCATTTGCAGCTTCTGCAGGAACTGGAGCATTAAATGGCCGTTACACGTTGCTGTGCAGACAGCACTGCTCCACAGGTGTAGGATCGGGTGCAACCTGATAGGCGTGTTACTAATGATCAGTAGACGTCAGACTGCTGAAGCACACCTGTTGGCCTCCATTTCTGCGGTGTCCGGCTGCCAGAATGAAGAGGAAGGTGCTGGAGAGTAGAGCGAGCAGTTAGACTCTCCCAATGCTCATCTTCAATGGATAAGAGCGTGATCAAATTTAGTCACTGTGAGAAAGATATTTTTTGCTTCTTTGTGCCAGAGGAATGCCCTGAATGTGGCACAAGCTTCAGTGGAAGAAGGCTGGAGGAGGCACCCATCAGCATCCCTAACCCCTTCACCAACGGCCACAAAACACCTTGCGCTTTCCTCATCGCTCCAGCGGAGGACAACAAGCTCAGGTTCAGGACAGACTTTACTTCACTAGATCGATCTAATTTGCTCATTTCTAATGAGAAAAATATCTAATGTGAAATTGTTTTACAGAGAATATGATGGTGGATCAGATCTGCATACTGGAATAACTGACACTAATGGTGAGTCATGATTTGCTAGAACAACAAAACCAAAACCTAAGTACAAATAACAAGTTAATTAGTTAGTTAATTCTGTTGTGTGTTACTCCTATCTGAAATAAAGCTTTAGGAAGAAGTTAAACTTTTCCTCTCTTGTCACCAGACTGGTAGACTGGTATCAATAAAAAGACGACAGACTACTGACTGGACTGCCACTGAAACTGCTTGGCCTTTAACCAATCTTAAACCATCTTCTGCTCAGTTTGTTTGTGTGTGCATGGGCGTAAGTTTGATTTTGACATTGGTGAGGACAAATAAATTCCCTGGATACTGGTACTGACATGTCCAAACCGTCCCTAACCAACGCCCCTTGCCTGTATAATCATTCATGTCGCATCTTGATGCAGAATTTTGGCTGCAACCGAATATAGCTGCAGCGTATGTTGCACTTTAGCAAAAATTACAAAGCCAGTCATAAAGTGATGTGGGTTAAAGAGGCGGAACAGTACTGTGCAAAATTCTTGGGAACATCCAAATAAAAGCCATATGCAATGATGCTTTTGAAAACATTTCTACATTAAAAGA
>JAOTRN010000001.1:16565292-16581656 GCA_028566695.1 Bagroides melapterus
ACATCATAAACTTATAGAACAAAATCTGTACTACAGATAATATGGTGCCTAAGACTTTTGCACAGTACTGTATATAATTTATATAATTAATTGTTTGGTCGAATTATTGCTAGGGACAAATCAGTGTTTTCTGGATATTGGTAGGGCCTACCCAAATCTGTGTGTGTGTGTGTGTGTGTGTCTTTATTTAAACATAGGCATCCTGTTCCTTCTAAAACAAACATCATATTTTGTAGATCTACTGTGTGTACTGCTAAAAAGTTTAAAAACAGTAAATGTGAGGTTGTGCTTCAGTCCCTCTGCAGTTTCATTTTTTTTTTAAGGAAATAGAAAAAGGCTTAAACTGCTAGGCTGCATAAATTAAATATATGCCCTGGATAAGAGCATCTGCCTAATTCCTTTAAAGCTACACTACAAACATATTTCTAAGTAAAACGTACAAAAGTTGTACACTTTTCCAGCATGTGTGTGAGAGCTTCCTATAATATGAAACAGATTAAGAAAGTTGTCTTAAGTAGTAAGAATTCATGTTTCAATAATTTAGTCTGCTATGTATTTCTGTGGAAATGAACCACTAAAAACAAACAAATTCAAATGTGTTCCGTAACACAAGAATAACACAACTCTTTCAAACGTTCAAATATGTACAGGAACTGATCTGTTTATTTTTCCTTAGTTTTCAGGGTTATTCAGGGTTTCTCTTTCTTTTTCAGGTAATTAAAAAAAGGCTTTGAAGAAAGTTTAGTATTGTATTCCTGTGTAAATATACAATTTATAAAATTAGATATAGCAAAAACATTTGAATCATGGAAGGATGTTTACATGTTTATAAATATATATTTTTTGAAAAATAATCAAAATCTGAGAAATATAGGAAGCATATGACTTTAAGTAGAAGGATGAAGGATTGAAATAGGAAACAGGGTTAAAGGAGTTGGGTGATATTCAAGTAGATGAGGGATACTAGTTTCTGTACAAATTAATTATACCTATTTACTCTTCTGTTTCTCTGCTAGTGCTGTTGCTAAATAGAAGTGCCTCCAGTTGATCGCCGTATGACCTGCATGTCTGTCATCACACCCACCATGTAGTCGAGTCATTCATATCTTCATAAATTGTTCTCTATAAAACAGTTGATCATTGCAGGTCTAAATATTTTAGAAGCCACAATCACTTTGTTTCTCAGAACAGTTTCTGCCTCAGGAACAAGATGTAAATTAGAATATATTTAATGTGGCTGTAAGAAATAGAGAAACATTTTATGAGGTGCTTACTTTTCAATAACAGGAAGTACCATAATGTTATATTCCTTAAATTTCAAAGCATTTTTTCACATATTATAATTTTATATGAACACATTTCTGTTAGAGAGAATATGCCAACTACATGTGGTCTTTGAGGACAATAAGCTCCTGTCAGACTGTATATGACTGTAGAAATGACATTATTCATAACAACACACTCTGGTGTTTATAACAATTTATAATCACACCCTTCAGTGTCACCCAAATGAGGATGAGGTTCCCTTTTGAGTCTGGTTCCTCTCAAGGTTTGTTCATTTTTCCTTGACACAGTCAGCTCAGACTTGTTCATTAGTGATAACTGCTATTTTATATTTAAATGTGTTTGTATTTATGATGTCATTTCCTTACCCACCTCTTTTGTTTCACTTCGCCAAAGTTTCGCAATGAGGAGAATGATTTAGTTTGAACAGTGAGATACTGGTGGTTATGAGCACTCCTTGCTTGCTGCCATATATCTAGTGCAAAACAAGTGACACAAACTTGATGCACCAAAAAAAATGTTTTTTGTTTTTGTTTTAAGCTGAACTATTTAAATTTAGAATTAATTTTCTCAAGGAACACCAGAAATGAAATTGAAATGTAATTTTTTTTCTCTTTAATGTTGTGAAGGTGTTGTGTATAACTATACTAAGTCTGGCGTGCGGCGAGACCATGAAGGCTGGGAACACTGCATCAGCATCATGTTAGTCCAGCCTGACATGTACAATCTCATCAATCAGTGGGATCAGTATCTGGAGAAATTCTCCTCAGCCCAAATGTGGGATCCACTCTGGCAAAGGTAGATATTTGATTTATTTCCATACATACGTTTGATATTAATTAAAGACAAATGTTTCGACATAGTATAGATATATTCTAACTTCTGTCTCTCTGGTTTATTGATGTGTCTGTATTCAGCTTTAATGAGGAGAACCACAACTGCTACAGCTACACCCTGATGTTTATAAACTGCGTGCTGGCCATGCAATCCAAACGAGCCCTCAGCAAAGACGAGTTCACGCAGACTTTCATTTTGCCGCGCGTCAAAAGAGCTTCCAAGTACACCATGTTGTGTCAGGAGATTTCCCAGAACCATTTCTATATTGTGGACAGTCCAAAGAGAAACTTGCAGGAAGTACAGAATGATGAAGAAAAAGATGGGAAGACCTAATCTGAGTTTGTCCATGCTGATTCAACTCTTGGATCTTGTATTAAAATTGGGTTTTAATAAAAAGTCCCGCCTTTCTATGTACTTTCTTGCAGGGGCGGACTGGGACCAAAAATTGTCCCTGGATTTCCTGGCCTACAGCAGCCTACCACATCCCACATCATAATACATTGGCTCATTAAAGTGGAGACTAATTTTTTACACCACTTACTAGCATAAAAATATAACGCAATGCAAAATAAATGCTATTTAAATTTATTTGTGCTGCAACTTCCCTTCAATCCAAAAGCATAATCTGTTAATCTGAAGCATTTCACAGCATCTGCCTCTAAAGCTTTTTTCTTTTTTTTGTGTAACTATTCAGCTCCACTTTTTCTTTTTTTTTCCCTTTTCATCAATTGAAAGTATTATTAATTATTTACTCAGAGAAGTTCGTTGTATCGCGAAAGGATCAGTATCTCTCCCTCGGTAAATTTGAAGTGAAGGGGGGCGTGTTTAAGAACACGTATTGGATAGACAAAACTAATTAATATGGAGGGAGGGCAATACATTTGCATTCACACAAACACACGCTCTTTGTCGGCGGCGCCCGTGTGATTAACGCACTGACCCATCTGCCTAGAAAATGCAATATTATGGTTTCTGACATTTTTAAAAATATTTGCTTACTGACTGGGCCCCGCCACTGCCTTCTTGTATGAAATTAATTAGTCATATGTAGACATTAACACTACATATAAAAAGTACCGGATTTCCTTGAATATACACTATACAATCACTCTAGCAACATAAACTGATACCTTTGGCTTTTATTGAATTGACCTCCTTGAAAAGAAAAACAAAACAGTCAGCTGTGTAAATTATACATATTAAATTTAAAATTCTAATATCGCATTTAAACAATGCCTTGTTCTTGTGTGCCAAGTCTGCTGAGACTGTGTGTATGACGAAAGGTTCAGAAAATAGACGGATGCAGTTCAGTCCCTCCAGGAATTTTCCGTTACAGGATTTAATGCAAAATCTGACTGAATATCAAACTCTGATACTCAGAGTTAGCAATTTTTCAAAACTATAGCACATTTTTTGAACATTTAGGCCAAGACATATCATATGACATCACTCCACACCTTCAACAATCCAACAATCAGACCCATCAGAGTGCTTGATGTTACTGCAGAAAGATTTTTCTATTAAAGGCAAATGGTATACGCTAGGACACTATGAGATCTAGTGCACTGTTAATAACTAGATGATTAAAAAATTAACTATGGAACATCAGACAGGTTTTTGCTCAGCAATTCCTTTTTTTCTTTGATGTATAATAAGAGATGAAGCCACCAGAGCTGCAGTTTCAATTCTGCAGAAAAATCCACTGAGCTCCCAAATTAAAAGCATAAGGTTTTAAAGGCTATTTCCTTTTCTAGTCTGCAGGGTAAGATGTCCATGAATTTTGTATTAAGAACAAGGCAAGAAACAAACACACAAAATCTCCATTTCATAAAGTACAAAGAGTTTTTATTAGTGCTTAATGGGACTTGAGCAGAATAATTTCTAGATTTCTTCCTGTTCTGTTCGTTCCCTTGATGAAATCCATCTGCTCACGATAATCTCCTGATATAAAAAAGCCCACACATAAATAGTCAAACACATTTAAAACATTACATTTGTAATAAAAACTAAAATCTCTGCAAATGCTGACCTGAACTTTGAGGCTTTTCAGGCACTCTGGTGAGGAGAAGTCCTCCTCAGTCAGACCCGGTGGCACCACAACGTAGGAAAACATCAGCTCCTACATGTTGAACATGAGCATAACAATGTCTGAACCTAATACACTAACAAATAAATGTTTAGAAACTCCAGAAAGGCAGAGATAAGGGTTTACTTTAGAGACGTTAGCAGTGGTTCGGCTGAGAGCAGCTAAAGATCTCCAGGTAAAAGGTCTCAGAGCAGTGCCGTGGAACGACTCGTCAGATCTCTCCACCACCACGGAGTAGCTACAAACCAAAAGCAGGAGTGAAATGTACAAACGTATCCAGACAAACTCAAAAAGAACATACATATTCAGCCCTAATTATATACACGACAAAAGGCAAAAGAAAAGCATCATAAAATGTGTTAATACAGTGTTAAGACTTCAACCGCTGCCAAACAGATTCATTACGCCTTAATGTAGATTCAATACGTGTCTGGAAATTAGCTTTCATTGTAATCGTCCATGTTTGGCTTTTTATTATGATGAGTACTGGGAAGGAAATTGTCAGTAATTTAACACATTTTTACTGGCATCCCTGACTAATAAAGTTAACTGACATTGCGTCTAACAGATGTCTAATGCTAACTAATATTCCGAAAGCGAGGAGTGGAAAGAGATGGGGTTTCTGAGTGCTGTTGGTTAAACACTCGCAAATACAAACCCTTGAATAAATTCCATATGATTCCATTTAACTGGGATGAAGATGATGCTACAGTACTCTGAGGTTAAACTGCTAAAAACAACATCAGGCCTGCAAGTTTTTCCTTTAATTTGTCCTCTCCATAAAAACAATTCAATTATTGTGATTGGTGATATTTGGCTAAAAACTATTTTTTTTTATTTATTATTACTAATGAGGAACATTAAACAGAAAACTATAGCTTAGGCTGAATGTGCAATATGACTGATATCAGTATCACACTGACCAACTATTATTGTCTGTAGATGTAAAAAACAAATGATAAAGACTAGTTTATTACAAATTAATCCATCATTTTCAGTATTTGTTTTCATTCTAAGTATTTCTTGACCTTCAATTATCATTCAATTCCGAGTGTGTTAAAAAAATAATGAGCTAAAAGACTGACAGGCTTTTATTGGTATTTTTCCTCTCCAATTTTATTTGAAATTGTCACCCCTTTAGTTTCAGCAGAGGGGCTAGTCTTGGAAAAAAGCGAGAATTTAATTCAATTTGATTTTTATAGTGCTTTCAACAGTGGACACTTTAAATTCAGGATATTAAATATAAACGTTATCCTGAGAGTAGTGTAGCATCAAACCAGAGGTGAAGGTCTCAAGACACTACGACAAAGAATAAAAATTGAGAGGAAACCTGACACAGAAGGAAACCTATCCTCATCTGGAGGACACTGGAGAGTGTGATTATAAATAATTTCCATATGGTCAAACAGCTATGTAAAAACATTGTAACCATGAAACTGACTCTAGTTTTAACATGAAGTCTATCTTATTAAAGTTATCAACTGTTCACTGATGAAGACAAAACGGTGGCAATCGCAGCCCTATGCACCAAGGCTTGTTGATGTCAATCTACTAATACTATTATTTTTAGGGGTCCAAGCACTGAGTAACTATGTTTGGCCTACAGATTATTATTAAAAAAAAACATATTAACTAAACCAATACTAACCTTGCATGATAAAATGGTGGTCCTTTCCGATATAGCACTGCAGAAGAATTAGAGGAAGCATTAAGGAAAATCTCAGTACTTAGAAGAGACGTAACTCTATACTGCTCCAAACATGAGAGTCGTGTGTCAGAAACATGGCCGTTACGGTGCCATGATTTCAGTCTCGTGCTCTAAATTCAGTGCCAAGAGTCACTTTCCTGGCCTTGACATTAGCCCAGCAGACGAAAAGGTAAGGAGAGCAAGGAAAGCAATGCTTAGTCCAGCTGAATAATTCACCTGTCAACTAGTTCCACTTACACCAGTGGGATATTCTTACTATTTGAGAACAGATGAAGTGGGACACGAAGGAAATGAGGACAAGCTCTTGCCATGATAACAGGACTGGTATATTCACATCCTGGAGTACATTTACATTTAGCAACTTAAGCTTTTGTATGTGGGGTGGAGGAGTTTCCTTACAGAAATCAGTGCCGTATTTAACTCCTGACTTGGGCACCCATCCTTTACAGCGGAAGTAGTGATAGGCTGTGTACGTCATGTCAAAATTGGGCTGTGCTGAACGAAACATTCTCCAAAGCTGAAGGATCGATAAGGCTTCCTGTAAAACAAACAAATTCCACAAGACTACAAGATATGTTTTGTGCCTTTGATTAATGAGCAGAAGAGTAATGTGTTAATTTTTTCCCATTAATTTAAACATATGGCCAGTTCTTATTTCCTTTCCTGTAGACATGTCAGTCCATCGCAGGACAACACACACACGCACACACACCACTATAAGACTACAGTAAATTGAAAGCAGAATTGAACAGGCATCCTGGAGACGTGAAGCACCAAGAGACCTTGAACTTGACTGCATCGCTAACTAAATACTTTCTTTTACTGAAAAATTACTTAGACAGCACTTAAATGTTATGTTTTCAAATTATAGTTCAAATCACAGAGTAACCCTAGAAACCTTTTTTTAGACAAATGACTTATGTTGCTTGGTGTAGGAAAAGGGTTTTAAATAGACATAACTCTAACGGCAAACACACAGATAATGACATTGGCTGTATGTTCAGAGTCGTTGTCCTGCTGCTGAATAACTTTGAGAGAAATGTTTTAATAAACGCATTCTTAATTTACAGCATTTCTTCACTCACACCTGTCTAAAATTTTGCACAGTACGCTGTGTGTGTGATCTTTTGCTGAAATGGGGATTTTATGCTGTTATACCCTATGTAGTGAGCAATGTGTAGTCAAGAGGAAGTTGCGTAGAAGAAATCTTTTTTTTTTATATATATATGTGGCAGCACATAATAAAAAAGCATTAATATTTCAGATTAGCAGTATAGAATTATAGATGTATTATTGTTTTAATTAACATTTAAAAACTAAAACTTGAATTCCTTGAGATTTGGATGAATCTTTACTGTTGTTTTTTTTTTCCAAGCAGAATTTGAGTTCTAATTATTCAGATTATACTTATGAGAGATTTACTGACCACAAAACATGATCAAATTTATCGGACAAGAGTTGCAAATACAGTACCGTGGAATGAGTTAAACTTACTCCATCACAGAAAACTGACAAGCATCCAAGCGCATAAACCAGGAAGAAAGCCTGCAATGATAAAAGATATAAAACATAAGTGATAAATTAGAGAAGAGAAAAGCAATAAAACACTTAAAACTTAATGTTCTTTCAGCACTAAGATATGTGGGTGGAAATGGGTTCACTTTAAGATCGCACTGCTCAAAAGTTCAACATCATGGGCTTCGCTATCAATTAACAATGATGGGGATTGTAAACAGTGACTCTTACGACTGCATACGTTCACCTCGAACCCCTCGGACACTTTAACGATACTCTTGGGTAAACGCGGCTCGATAGAATCGGGTTTATCTGTCTTCTTCGGCTGAAATATTAACATCGGCCATGTTTATTCTTCAGGGAGGCTTGTGTTAATATTAGCCTGTGAAGAGAACAGGCACGAAATAGCTCCATTTGAACACTTTCACGGCTTCTTTAACTGTTTCTACTGGCTCTGAATGTTGAATTCCCTCGATCAAATCCAGCTGTGAAAATATGGCTAAATTGAAGTTTATAACATCTCCACCTTGATAAGAAAACAAATGAGTGTATTAATAGCAGAGCGCTGGAACAGCATGGTGCAGTGTGAGGTAATGAGATGCAGCTGTGAAGATTTTTTGAGGCAAATACCACAGCAAAATGGAAATCTCCATCAAATAAATACACGGCAACGACAAAAAAAAAAAACAGCATTGTATAGAAGATTCCTACATCTGAATTTGTGAATTATGTTGTTGATGTTTAGTGACTTATACTTATAAGTTTTATAGTGCCAGGGATTTTTTTGTCCTCGTCAACCTTGCCTTTGGGTTGCTCATTGGGATGAATATAAATTTAACTAATTTGTATATTCCTGAAAAACCACAATGTCTGTTAATAAAAGCGCTATACAAATAGAATTGAACTGCTACGGTGGGATACCATTAGCCCACTCTTGAAAATCTAGATTAAACAATCTAGTTAAACAATGTATTATAATTGTTTGTAGTTACATTTATTGTCACAGCAGATTTAAAAGGGATTTCATGACAAATATAGTGTGTCATAGAATAAACAATCAATATAATTCCCCTTAAAAACCTTTAATTTTCCGGCCAGTTCAAGTTGAACAGGTGGCTGAGCATAACAGCGTAATGGTGAGAACGTATTCATGCTATACTAAATTAAGACACTGTGGGAACAAACCCCAAACTCAGGACATGCAAAACAAACATGCTAACCACTAAACCTCTATCCTTTGCTAGCAAGCATCTGACCAGATTAAACACAACACTTTTTTTTTTTACTGTTTGCTCTACAACACTTTCAAAGTAAGCTTTTAAAAGCCAAGAATTATAGAAACTTGTTTAGTGACTGAATTATTATTTACAAAGATAAAATGCATTGCCTTGCTACATGCATGTGACCCTGACTGGAAAGTTTACGTTTTTACTAACCCATTCATAAAATCTTTTCTTAGCTGATCGTATAATATTTCTCTTATGTCCTTGAGTATATGTGTTGTTTTTTTCTGTACTGTCCATTTTGCTGACTGTTGTGTAGTCAATTGTGTTGACTACATTTTCTTGACTTTATTTTGTCACATAAACATTACAGCACAGTGAAATTCTTCATTCGCATTTGTATATTTGTGAAGTTTATTACTGTACTGTCTACTATGCTGTCTATTTTGTTGTCCATTTGTTACCTGTTGATTATTGTATGTTTATAACTGCACATAGAAGTTTTGGAGAAATGTAATTTCGTTCTGAGATGCACACCCTGTTGCCTGGTTGAATGAAAAAGTTTACTTTGACTTTGACCACTTGCGTAATACATTCCTTTCCCCTCCTTCACTCACATTAAACCGACAGGTTTTCCTCTGCAGATTTCTCTTACCTCTTCATAACTTAGCTGTAGGTACTCCATCATGTTAAAAGGGTTGATTCTGCACAACAACTTGCCTTTTGTGGTCTGGAATGCAAAAAAAAATCAAAAAGAGTAACAATAAATAAAAATGTAAACAATTAACGCATGTGTAATAGTGCACGATAATAGTCAGAATGGGTAGAGCAGAGGTTAACAAAGTTCATGAAGTTGCACTCACGGTATGAGGCACGCCTTAATGTCTGTGTGTTTAGAAATAAGATAAATGTGTGTCTTCACTCTACAAGTCACAATAACATGATAGCTACAGAAAATCAAATTTCCACTTCCAGTTAATTGGTTAGTATAAACAATTACGTTTAAGCATGAATGTAGGTTTTTAGATGTTACGTGCTAAATAGTAAATTAAAGGTATAGTTGATCATTTCTAAAAAAACTTGCTAGACCTGTAGTACATGAGCATGGACACTAGTATCCTTTGTGTTTTATGCTCGCATGCCACGGTAAATCCTTTACATTATTACATTATAATATAACATTTTGGCTGTGTGTAACACAACCAGGAAATGCAGGGGAAACCTGATTAACTCGCTTGTGCTGTTCTTGGGAGACGTGGCACAACAAACACCTCGTTGAGCAACCATCAGGAGAATAGAGTTTGAGAGAAACTGATTGAGTGATGAGATATAAATTTGTGATGCGTTGCTTTCAAGAGTTGATGGCTGCGAGCATAGATTCAGCTGCTTTGTGCTCCTCTTATCTAACAGTTGCATGGACACACCATCAGCCTTTGGAAGATGAAAAGCACTGATTTACTTTTACAGCATTTGGCAGATGCCCTTATCTAGAGTGACATATTTTATCTAATTTTTTTATACAACTGAGCAATTGAGGGTTAAGGGCCTTGCTCAGGGGCAGCTTGGTGGATCCGGTCACAACCATCCGGCCAAAAGTCCAACACTGTAATCGCTAGACTACCACATAATGAGAAGAAGAACCATTACACTTGAGATGTATTTGAGACAATATTGCTCTGAAACTGTTGAAAATCTGTAGAAGGGGTAGAACCCCATGAGACTTCACGCACATTTCTAACTCAACCAGTCTGGTGTTGAGTCAGATTCAGGGCTCTGTACAGGACACTTGAATATGTCCAGTGAAAATCTGGCAAACCATGACTTCATAGTCCACACTTTGTGCATACAGGGGCACAGTCATGCTCAAACAGGTCTGGGTACTTTAGTTTCAATGAAAGGAAATGTTAATTCTGCAGCAAACAAAGACATTCTAGACAAAGGTTTGGTTCCAGCTTTGTGGAAAAACTTTGGGGATGAACCACATATCACATATAGGTGTTATGGGTATCAGGTGTCTGCAAACTTTTGGCCAATTAGTGTATAATAGCTAATTACGCCAACTGAAAACTGAATGTTTGAGGCATGGAAGTGTGTCTGTTTGAGTCCCGGGAAATATTACGGCAAGACACTTGGGTCCTCCTCATTTCTTACATTGAGTGTCTTCTATTCCTTTAATTGCTGCTTAGCTTCGGACTCAAGAAAAAAAAAACAAGGACGGTAACAATCAAGCACAGCCGTATATTTCAAACAGGACATTCTATCTCACAGAATCATCACTTTAAAGTGAATTCTTCCTAACCCCACACACCATTTTCCCCACAATTTGATCACGTGTCTGTCCATCCCTCCACTATCCAGCTTTCTGGGGAGGGTAAAGGCTACTAAATGCTTCCTTCAAGACATGAAAAACCAACCACCTACATCCACATATATGGGAACTGCTGCTTAACTCTGACCTCTTCAACATACATGAGCTCACAGATGCAAATGATTGGCTAGTGTCACTCTGAGTGATGGGGAAGACAGAATGCCATTCCTTCCATCCAGCCATCATGGCCAGGGGAGCAACACTCAACATAATCTCTGGATGGAAGGTTGGATGGACTGGTATATCGTTAAAGATGGTGAAGGAGGAAGGATCAAATAATCAAGAAGACAATAATTCAAGGTTTGAGAAACACCCATTGTGACTGCTCTTCTTTAGGTTATCAACAACTCAAGCTGTTTTCCATAGCCTGGAGAAACTAACTATCTAGATAAGATAGCCTCAATATCGGTTTACAGACACACTTTGAAGAGTGTTGAAGAGAATAGACCACAGAAAGATTACTAAGTTCTTCAGAAATCTGTTGCAGTATTCAGGGGCATGGTCATGGCCAAACAAGCCAAGAAACTGAACATTGAACAGGTATTTATTTACTCTTTTGATGTCCTCATCTCCATTTTCATCTTCAGGCTCCTCCACCAGAACATAACCATGAGCTACAGACAGATTACAGCCCTGCGTGTCTGACACTGCCCCAGCACTCATCATTTCGCTCGCATCCATTCGACATCCACAATGAACGATCCAGTCATCATGTCTTTTGCATTTGATCTTAGCGAGTTTGACTGGATCAACTTGTTCAGGTTCTTCAGGATATAGTTCAGCTAGAGGATCATAGTGTGGATCCCCTTGTCTACGTGGTCTCTTAGCCTCAGAGAATCCTGAGCCTTCTCCCTCTTCGCTTTTTGCAACTGCTACATCCTCCATTTTCTGATCCTGATCAGAATATTGCATTGGACACGCTTCTGACTCCTGATGTTCCTGAAAGTCAGCTTCTTCTTCAACAAGTTCATTCTCTAGGTCCATCTCGATAGGATGAGTCAGCTCCTTCAGCACCTTAATGACAGCTTCTTCATCCAAACCCTGAGCCAGGAGAGCTGAGCGTGCCCATCTCACATGCTGCTCATATCTGAGGAACAGTGGACATTCTGAGTACAGAGATGATGCAAAAAACAAAAACAAAAAAAACCACAGTGTATGCCTAAATTTTGGTTCAGATTATCAGGCTTAATTAAGCATAAAGCCTTAAATGTAAATGTAAAACATTTCATATGACTTACTTTGCCAAGGGGATGACAGGTAAACATCTGTCACCTACATCTAGATAAAAGAAGAAAAAGAAACATTTAAAAACAGTTTGCATGTTATTGTACTGTATTTTGGATTTGGGGATTTCAGTGGATCTGTGTGAACAAGAAGAAGCATGCAAATAGTTTCCCATTAATACCCACATTCCCACCGTTCAGAAATACTGTGCTGTGGTCTACTTTTGGACAGAACTCCTTTACCAAAATAACCCTGGAAAGACATAAACAGATTGTTATGAATAGTGATAAAGTTGTGGAACTGAATCAGATTCACCAGAACTGCAAATCATATGAGTCTTGAACATAAAACAGGTCGATACATTGATTTTTTATTTTTGGTAGAAACTTCCAATAAATAAATAAATAAATTCAGCATCTTATGTTCTGGGAAGTAAAGAATTTACTGAAATGAGCCATTATCAAACTGTCTTTCCAAACATGTAAACAAATCAAAGCCTGGGCAAGGATACCAATACAAACTATCATGCTTAGGAGCAAGTGATGGCACAAAAATGTTCTTATGTGGAGTAGAGACTTTTTTTTTTTTTTTTTTTAATAAAGCACACGTTTTCATTTTTATTATTCAACTAGCATTTGACTGAAGACCTATTTGCCTACTGGTGTGTCAACTGAATTTCTGACAGCATGATCAAGGAAAACAAACAAGAATTTCCTTTATACATCACAATGGAATGGCATCAGACACAAGAGAAAATCATTTGAGCTTTAACGTTTATAACCCAAGTTTGTAATTAAGAATTCAAATTTCCTTATTGAATATTCTTAAAGCAGTTTCTTAAAACAGAACACCGGGATCTAAACCATCTCACTGTCGGCCAATCAAAACACAGGACAAAGGTTACATTTTGCTGAACCTGAATTTCTACAAGATGCAGTTTCACATCAAAGGTACTGAATATCAAATACAGAATATTAACAATGAAAAGTTTCAACCACATAATTTTTTTTTTCAATATGCGTCTGAAATTCAAATTCAGGTTTATCTGGTGGATCTGGTTTTCACTCCTTAGTAACGCACGTGCACCTATTTACTGTACACGTGGTCGTCTGTCTTTAAAAAAACAAACAGATATATGATTCACTAATCTGGTTGAATAAAGCTTATAAACCAAAGCTTACCTTCCCATAAAGAGCTTGAATATGTTCACTTTCTCTGACTATGATATGCTGGTGTATGAGTTCAGCTTTGTATATTTGTATCTGCTGTTCTGATGGAGAATCTTTGCTGAACGAAACAGGAAGTGGTGCTACAAAAGATTCATAGACCTTTGGCCTCCGTTTTGGAGGGTGAAATATCGCTTCCATTAGTCAACTAATAGCTCAAATGACCAACATAAAAATACAAAATGTTATTTCGGTAGTAGAAATATTGAGTCTTGTGTTTTGGCTCACGGCAGACTGAGATTGGCTACTTTCATTGTCCAATCGGCGGGCCCCTTGTGAAAATTTAGCTAATCGTAGCTCAGCGTTAGGCACTCTCAAGAAAGAAGGCGGTACATGCAAGAATACGGGCTGGAATGGCAGTCATTATTAAACTGACAGTGGGAATAGACTTTTTAAAATCGGACATACATTTTATATCATAGGCACAATTTCTATCACACAACTTCTTAAAGTTAAACTTATAAATAAGTTTCAGAAATCGCTCGTCCTTCCCCCTGTGTTGCACTCATAACAGTCCGGTGGCTGTAACTTTTTTATGTTTAGTTCCGGTTCTTTCAATTTCTAGAAAAAGGATGGGGGGGGGGGGGGGGGGGTGAGAGGAAAAAAAAAAAATAAACTAAATATATAGGACGAAAATACTGAATTGTTTTTTTTTTTTCATTTGTTATATAATTTAAATAACACTATATTTTGAGAATAGCTTGTTGAAGTGTGAGCATGTACAACCTACCAGGATGAAGGGGTTTAGTGTGAGGTCTTTTGTCAGAAAAAAAGAATCTAATTATAAAAGAAATTCTAAGACTCAGTATTTCTTTCAAATCATTATTGTTAGCATTCTGTGAAATAAACACCAGGTTTATAATGCTATAGATCATAATAATGGGATTTTATAATTTTCACGATAATGCATATAAAGGGACAGTAAGCACATGAAATGCTCCTATAGAGTATATGTATAAATACAGTGAATTAATATCACAGCTGTAAAAGCTTTTCATCAGCCAGTAGGGGGTATTCTATACCAATCAGTTGTTGCAGCATTTGTCTGGCACATCGGGCATACTGGGCATCGGGCCGTTTAAAAAAAAGCATGATAATATTGATAGAGATATATATATATATGATAAGATTGACAGATATATATTAATTGCTCAATTATGAAAAACTTTGTTGTGTAACTTTGTGTGGAGTTAATATTATATTAATTAATTTAAATGTTTCCAAACTTCATGTTTATTGTGTATATGACTCAAAAACAGAAACACCTAAGAAAATAACCCACAACAGAAACATGACCATGCACATGAACCAACTACAAAATCCATTAAATTCTGGGTGAGCGCCAAACCGTGACACTGTTTGTATATTCACTGACCTGAGAGGACACATAGTTAAAGATAAAAAGGCAAAACGCTGTAGTGAAAGTGTGCGTTTCTGAGAAATGTAGGCAGATTAGGATGAAGCAAGAAATCCTCGAGCTAGAAATAATTGAAAACACACGCACACACACACGTACATTTTACATGGTGCCTTTTTACATATTAATGATGTAAAAGAGGACCAGAAGAACACATTTTTTTCCCTGTGACTTTGATATGAACAGCAGTTTAAATGCTGAGTTCATCCAATTCATGTGCTGTTTAGGCAGAAACACAGGGATAGCACCACTGAAAACTTAAACATTTCTGATGATCTACGGACTGATATAAGGACTGCATAATCAACATTTGTTAAAACAGCATTTTTTTTTCCATTGTGGTTATCTTTAGAAACATGATTAGTTTAGTGTGAAACCACTGTGTGGTTACATGCAGTCAGCTGTGGAAAGAATAAGTGCAGAAGTCTATACTTCCAGATCCTAGATGATCTAGTGAGTTTCTGCATTTGAATTTTTCTGCAGTGCATTTGAACTTCTGGAGCACTGCACAGGCTTCCGGTAAATTCAGATCATGAAAAGTCACAGGAAGAAATTGACCCCCACCTTGTAATGGCGTACTAAAAAAACGTATGTTGAATTGTGCAGATCCTGATTTTTATGTGATGGAAGGTGGTTGTATTTTGTCTTTAAACATTTCTTTAAAGTAAACATAAAAATAAAAATATAACATCTGTAAATTTAAGGATTATTACAGAAAAAATCTCTCTCTCTCTCTCTCTCTCTCTCTCTCTCTCTCTCTCTCTCTCTCTCTCTCGCGTGCACTCTCTTATGTGTAAGTAATCATGTCTATCATCTTTAACTATTTTATCTATTTATCTATTTATTTATTTATTCAACCTACTACCTACAAAATATACAATATTATATATTACAATAGTTAAAGACCTTTACCTTTTTTTTAAATTATTATTATAATTTAATTTATGATTGCTGCTTGGTTAATTGTAACTTTATTTATGTTCTGTCTCTCTGAATTATGTAATAATAATTATAATGTTATACATTTCAGATTCAAGATAAACAGGATGTTACTGACAAAATTCTATCATAAACTGTAACCGAATGCATCTGGCATCTCGAGTGAATATCTGCAAGTGTGAGTCACACAACCTGAGACAAGCAGCACACTATTAAAACTGAAACTTCAATTAAAGAGTTGTTGTGTGTTGAAGACGGAAAAATAAAATAAAGAATGTAAACTTGTATATAACCAAAAAATATGAAATTAATAAAACATACAATTCTATTGTGTATAATATTGTATAATTGTACATATTATATTTAAAATGATAAAATTTAGAATGTTCAATTTAAGCAACTAATTTTTTAACATTTATTATATTGATTGATTCATTCATTGAATCATTTCATTGATTCATTTGTTTAATTTATTGTGCTCTCATTTTTCTTTTTTTTTATATATTTATTAAAATAAATATAGGCTAAGAATGATAT
>JAOTRN010000001.1:16592100-16602310 GCA_028566695.1 Bagroides melapterus
ATAACCACTAATTATTCCAAATAATAAAATATTGTAGGGACAAGAAGGAAACACATGCTAATTGATTTGATATAAATCAATTAGCAATGCAACTGCATTTGTCTCAAGGGTTTTATTTTAAATAAGCCATCTGAGGTAAGGGTTCTGTTGAACTGTAGCATTTAATATTAATGCTTCACATCTTTTTTTGATAAATCTGACCTCAAAATGTTCTCCCACATACAATGTTTCCCAGTAGAGAGCCAGAAGACTTGACTGACAATAAATCAGAGTTTTCCCCTCCAGAGTGGGCCATCGTTATCGATAACACTAAACCGAACCTCCTGCTGTATAAACAGATATCAAAGTCTATAAACCAGATGTATAGTGACACATCTATAGAGATGACTTTCGCTTTATGATGGAGTTGAACTAAAAGCCACGATGAAAACACACAATAGAGTAACGACAGAATCTTATTCTAGTCACTGCTTCGTTGTTTTTACTATTGCATAGCAGACCTCACTTCTCTTCAGAATAAGCAGCATTCTGCTGTCCTTTTGTCCTCGCTGTGCTGTCGCATACGGAATGAGGCGAGGTTTCTAACCTGAACTACAGCAGACATTCGCATTCAAGGTAGGGATTAGTTGCTAAAATGGTGTCTGGGATTCTAGACAAATCATCCCCGAGGTGTTTACTCTTGTATAAGCAGAGAAAAAATATTCTGATTGTCTGAAATCCCAAGGTGACATATTTCTCCTTAAGTTAATCACCTCTGGGTCGAGCGTGCTGTGTGAGCACTTGCAGGAGTGGACATGTTTGTATATTTTATATAACACTAGTAA
Organism: Bagroides melapterus; assembly: GCA_028566695.1. NCBI lineage: Eukaryota > Metazoa > Chordata > Actinopteri > Siluriformes > Bagridae > Bagroides > Bagroides melapterus. Next base: position 16,592,925 of record JAOTRN010000001.1, read on the forward strand.
AAGTGAATTAAGAATTGGTTTAAAATGGTTTATGGGCTTATGCTAGAGGCAATGAAAGTACAAGCAATTTTTATTAGAAAAAAAAACCCGCCAGACTAAGCCAAGTCTGCTGTTTTGGTAAGAACATGTTTTAGTCCTGCAAGAAGAGCTGTAAAGGTTTACAGCTTTAGTATTCTGTGGCCTTCATAAATATTTCCACATTCTCGACACAACCACGTTTAGTATCATTCGGCTCATATCGCAGTTCATGCCAGTCAAAACAAGTGTCCAACAGCCTTGCTGATATCTCCTGCTAGTGACTACACCATATGTTTAAAGTAAGAATTTCAAAATAAAACATTTTAGATGTATGTCTTGTCTCATTAAAAACATAGTAACTTAGAAATAAGCCTCAAACTACAGCATAATTACTCCAGTAATAATATATAGATATACTTTTGTACATTTTTACTCTTGAATCTACAGATTTATATTATTTATTTTGCTGTTTAATCAATAAAAATGGGCAAATTAGCTGTGAAAGATATTCCTCATAAGCAACAATAATTTTGTTCATGCTTGACTTGGTAAACGCTTTTAGCAATGATTGAATAATAAAAAAGAAAATTACATTTTTGATGCTCTGTTAGGAACATTCGTATTTGAAAATCTCCGTATTCATTTTAACACAGACTTAGGAATGTTAAAAAATAAATAACAAAAGAAAAGAAATAAATAAAAAATTAAGAATTTATATATAAATTTAGCATTTATAATAGAATTTATAATAAAGAAAAAATATTTTTAATGGACTTTTAACTGCTGTTTACTTTCATATAATTATACTGAGAACTTTACCTGACGTCCACTTCCACTTTATTCAGTCAGTGTATGCTGCTGGATACTGAATGTAATGTGTGATTGCTATCTAATGTGCTGTCTGAACATGTCTATGTACTATTGTCTCTATTTACTGTTATTGTTGTTGGATTTACTGTTTAAAGTCTGTGGGAAACAGTCTGTACAGATCACAATAAAGTGTTCTGACGTCTTCTTACGTTCATAGCCCATAAACCTGATATATATATATAAAAACTGGCTTATGAAATTATAGTGTGCTGCTGCCTTCTAAAATTATATGGTATCTAGCCAGCAAACTCAGGAAGCCTTGTAATTTACTCGCCAACAAACATGTTAACTCAGGAGTACAATCTGAGCTTCAGATTACAGATTATACAGGTATGTCAGGGTTTTTTTACTCTGCTTATCTGAATATAAGTCTAGAACATCATGGATGTTTTCAAAAGTAGCAAAAAAATTGGTGATCTAGCCAACCTGTATTAAAAACCTGAATTTCTGCCTTAAAGCTGCAGAAACATGCTGTTCTAGACTGGCTTCTATGATAAGTTCAGATAAGTAGTGTACATAACCAATGACACATCTGTTATCTGAAACCTGAACCTGGAATTTAACTTGTTATCATGTCCGTTAGTGACTAAATAGCTCGGCTAACCAAATATTCTGCCTTGTGGTTTCTTTACTTACTTCTTCATTGGTTTGGTTAGCGTGAATTATACTATCACAATTTAACCTTTGATCTAAAACATACGAAGTTAACAAGCGAATATGACCACGTAGGCAGTTACTGTCAGTTTGAATAGGCATGACTGACTGATCACTCAAGTCACACAAGTTTTGTTTTTTTGTTTTTTCCAGCTGAACTGCAATGCAATTTTTTTTCCTATGCTATACTGTAGATAAAAAGCAAACTCACAGCGTTGTCACTGGTTTTCCCTGAGAGGATGGCCCTGGCCTTGGCTTTGGTCAGGGGGAAGTTCTTCAGATAGCTCTCGTAAAGATGCTTGGCCAGGGTCCTTAAGTCAGCCGCCTCCGGGTGCATGTGCTCTAGATCGGAGGAAACCTCAGCCAAGAGCTTCTCCTTCTCTGCCTGGGGCATGCGGCCAAAGCGAATGGCTGGGAAAAAGACAAACAGGCCAAAAATGTTCAAATAAACTCCCCTGAAAATCCCAAATCCAACATGGTCAACTTACAACATGGCCACTCCAGGGATCAGTGGGTGGGATGTATAAAAAGGAATAGGGAGTTTGTTTTTTGTAGTGCGTGGGCATGTTAGGGAATGTCAGCATGACCTGTTCAAGGAGTAGCTTTCCTGCGTCCACTTAAAATTCCTTTTAAAATTCCGCTTTTCAATGGGAATCCCTCTTGAAAATGCCTTTTAGTTCAGGCAGAGACTATTAGAAATGATTATATAGGATCACATATATAATCTCATGGATAAACCTCAGAAAATCATGCGAGGACGATTCTCACTGATGATTTCATAAAGTTTAAAGCATGCAACAGCATAGTATCACCTGATGACTCAGTATCAGGTGGCCTGACATTATACTGCCTCTAAATTGACTGCCTGTGCCGATGTAATACCTGCCTAATCTGTGCTTTGTCCTCACTCAGTACTAAGAATTTCAAGACTGGGTGTTGGTTCAAAGGCAATAGCCGAAAAAGACAGCCATGATGCATTCATTTTACTCATGTGAGACTGATGATGATGATAACACTGATTTTATACATGACTGACGATTAAGTGAACTGATTTCCTCAATTTGGACTGACATTTACATTACACTAACATTTCACAGGTGCTGCTACTAATTTCTGAAACCGTTACTTGTACTTAATAATAATAATAATACTACACAATTATTATTACTAAAATGATTATTTCCAATATTAGTCTGTCAAAAAAAAAGATGAAAAATCTTCTTTTAAACGGCTGTTAGTCTTTGCATTAAAATTTCATTACATGTACAAACACAGATTCTCCATGCAAATCTTCTAAACCTGTAATTTGGGTTCTCTCCCACACATAAGTATTTGTCTTGGGGGTAGAAAGTGGTTGAAAAGATGACGTGTGAAGCGTCGAGCCCTCTGTGCTTTTAAGCCAACAAACCAGTGGATTAAACTTATCTAACTTTTTTAATGGTAGGAAGCTGATGCAGACTTTTTTTCCTCCATGTGCCCTGACTTGTTGCAAAACACTTGTGATTAATAAGAGAGCCAGCATGGGCATCACACCTTTTGTAAACGTGCACACGCCTCCTTATATCACTCAGACTGTACAACAAAGTGGCAGAGAGCCAGCAACAGTGACCCAGCGTGTTTACTGCTGTGCCTCAATCAATCATTGATAAAGAAAAAGAAAAGTCTGATGAGATTTTACCCAACCCACGTGAAATGCAGGATAGAGGGAGGGCAAGCACGCGATGTGAGCCGAGGGAAAACAAAGGCAGCCAACGAGAGGCAATGGTGCTGATAAGGATAAACTCAGATAACCTTGTCACTCGGTGAACAACACCTGCATTCTGCACTCTTGTAACACATCCGGCACAGAGAAAGTTGAGATGAAAAGTTGACAGCTACACTATATGGCTATATGAATGTGGACACCTGACCTTCACACCTATATGTGGTTCATCCCCAAACTGTTGCAACAAAGCTGAAAGCACACAGCTCTGTATGTTGTAGGAACTAGAAGCCCAAACCTGTTCCAGCATGACAATGAACCTGTGTATAAATCGAGCTTAAAGTTTGTCAAGGATCACTGACCTCATCCCCACACCTTCTGGATGAACCGTAACGCTGACCTCACTAATGATCCTGTGTCTGAATGAACACAAATCCCCACAGCCACTCTAGAAATCTAGAGAAATCTAGAGGAAAGCCTTATGTGATGAGTGGCCACTGCTATAGCAGCAAAAAATGGACAAACTCTGTGTTCAGATGAATTTATTAAATTACTTTGCTATGTTTCTATTACAACTAATCTCTACTGTTTTAGTCTTAACATAACAAAACAGCAGATAGTCAGTAGTTTAATGTGGTAGTCCTGAATCTGGTTAGTCAGCAGTGTTTTATACATACGCCATACATACGGTTTCTCAACAGTGAGTTAATGCAGGTAAGGAAGGTGAAAACAGAGTCTGAGTATAGAATAGCTCGTAAGTCTAAAGCTACCAAGAACTTTTTATTTTTTTTACATTTTATTCATTACAGTAAACACAATACATTTTACTTAGTTTATACTTATTGGAGATTACACTGAAGGTTTTAGTTGCTGGTGTTCTCCTTGTATAAAATCCATCAAACACATGTTCCTACACTAATCAGGCATTAAAATAACATGAAAACCACTGACAGGTGAAGTGAAAATAACACCGATTATCTCTTTACAATGGCACCTCTTAAGCGGTGGGATATATTAGACAGAAAGTCAGGTCAGGTGTTGATGGTTAGATGCCTGGGTCAGAGCTTCTCCAGATAGTAGGTCTTGTTTGGTGTTCCTAGTATTCAGTGTTTTGAACGTACCAAAAGTGGTCCAAAGAAGGACCACTTTTTTTTTACACTGATTTCTGTTTTTTTTTTACACTGATTTCTCACTGTAGCTCTACTGATACACTATAAAATCTGTTCAGGAAATGGTTAACGAACATGACAAAGAGTTCAGGATGTTTACTTGGCCTCTAAATTCCCCAGATCTCAATCTGGTGAAGCTTCTGTGAAATGTGAAATAGACAAACAAAAGTCTGATGAAATTTCAGCACTTAATGGATCTGATGCTAACGTCTTGGTGCCTTGATGAGTCAGAGCTGTTTTGGCAGCACAAGGTGGACAATTTTACGCAGGTGGTTTTAACGTTATGGCTGATCAATATCCTTAAACGCATTGTTATTGACTTTTACTGCAGGTAGGTCTTAATTATATTTACTTCAAGCTTTTCCCTTTCACTGTCAGTTATTTACACAGCACATTGCATAACAATTCCTTTTATAATTCCTATACGTGACCACCTTGAACTGTTGTGCAGTGAAGGAAGGCATGTCAAGTTTGTTTTTCCATGTTTACTACAATCGTACTTATGTTTCACATTTTAAAAATCAATACATTTGCAATATAATCTGTTTTAAAACTGTCATTTAAATTTTATCTTTAACAATGCTTTCATAAAGCTTTTCATAATGTTTTCTTAATGCAACAGTGTCAAATTAGCTAGCCCAACTTGAGTGTGTCTCAGCAGGTCCTTCCTGTAAAGAAATTTGTCTAATTCGGCTGATCGGTTTCGATTATTTTAAGCGAGAACACCTAGCTATAACGTTGTTTAAAGTTCAGCTAAACCTGCTACAATCGCAAACACTTTCAGACTCAGCTGATGGCACCTTTCACAGAACAGTTACTGATATTAGAATAGTACTGCATTGTTTTGAGGTTGAGGATGTGAATGAGGTGCTACGTGTCAAGGAAAGTCTGTTTCAGAGTCATGTGGTGGCACACGTTTAAGAGCTCTGCACGCTCTAACATTAAAGCCACAGTCGATGCAGCTGGTGACCGCAAAGAGGAAGCAATGAGAGGAGCAGGCCAAAGTGCTGCTGCCTTACTGCTACAGCAACATGCCCTGAACGTATGCCTCGGGCGGAAATAGTTTTCTCTGAAGCAGAGGGCCCTTCCAGCAAAGGAATAGCTCTTCTCCAAAACGGCAATGTCATTAATGCTGAAACTAAGAAAAGTGACTCATTTTAGCAATATAATCAGTTTTGGCTAAAATATTCCACTGTGCTTTCATTTTACTTGCCAAAAGTAGAACAACTCTAGACTTTATTCACAATGTTCTATTATTTCTATTTGATTCTATCTATTTAGGTTTACACTAAATTATGTCTGTATTTATATTTTTACTGAATCTTTTATTTAATGCTTGTGTATTCCACTGCACTGCTTTATCTTACATTTGTTCAAATTTAATATTCATTTTCTTCTTTTTAATCATTGAGTTACTACGTACCCCGAAAAGTGCTCTGTAAGTAGTTTATTTATTTGTTAGAACGTCTATTTAACTTAAAATTCAAATTGCTATAAAATAAATACAGATGGTCTGAGAACAGATAAGATGAGTAAAGTCAATTATGTTTAGAAGACTTCAACGCTGAACATGGTAGACGACATTTTTTTGATTGGCATTGCAACTGACCAATCACAGACTGTTTTGCAACGTGTCGTAAAATGCTACAACCCTTTTTGTAGCCCTTTGACAAAAAAACAAGCCTATCATTTTTACTCAATACTAACATCTTCACACCTTACTCTGAAAAGTTTTTTTCTTCATTGACATGAAAATGCAGCCACATCAAAGTAAGCACTACCAGTAAGACAGCTGTTGTTCTGTACATGTACAATATACAGTACATTCACCAGTCTGTAGGTGGAGCATCTGAGGTAAGACCTGGTAAGTGGGACATTAATTACAACAGAACATAAAGTAAAACCAGTTCTCACCATTGTGTGACATTCCCACCATCAGGCACTTCTGAAAGCGACAGTACTGGCACTTGTTGCGACTTTTCTTGTGGATGCGGCAGTGCAGGTCACAATGATCGTAGACTAGCTTTAGGCGAATTGTGCGGCGAAAGAAACCCTGAGAAAACAAGTAAGGGTTAGTAACAATTTGTTGCTCAAATTTGCAGACAATAAACTTGGAACGTTAACAAAACACAATACGAGTTGTTAAATCCTCAAATAATGTTTTGTAAAATATTGACTCAATAACCCTGATTTTAATATGTCCCCTCAAAAACAACAGAACACCACGTTAAACAAATGTTGGTAATTTATAAATTGTGGTGAACATGGTGTGACCGAACCCTACACTGGAACACTATAATATAATGGTTAACTGAAGCAATGGGAAAGTTGAGTGGGTTTAAGTTTTTTTTTTCGCCCTCAAACAAATATGAAATCTTCAATGGAAATAAAAAGTCTACACACGCCTTTTTAAATGTTTGATTTTTGTTTGCAATGTAAAAAAATTAAACCTAAATAAAACAAGTCGGAACCTTTCCTCATTCACTGTGAAAATGCCACGTATAAAAATGAGTGAAAAACTTAATGAATGATTCTGATTAAGCCCAAATAAAAATCAGCTGCTACTGTAGGAATTCCTTCACATTTTCTTGGTTTTATCTGACTGCTGAAGACATGGTGCTCACTAAGTAAAAGATATCAATTAGTTGAGGGATATAAAAGAATTTCCAAAATATTGGATGTACCATGGAACACTTTACAGCTCTTCATCAACAAACAGAGAAAATCGAGCACTCCAGTGACAAAATATTGTGAAGATGTGCCAAGCTAGATGTCTTACCAAAAAGATTGGTGACGTGCTGTAATAAAATAAATATTAATTTAGAAGCATGAGCACTTATACAACTATATTTTTTATTTTTCCTTTTGTCCCTTAAAACATTTCTGTAAGTGAAGTTGTTAAATTTCACACTAAGGATGAAAATCGTTAAGACTTGATTTACCTTGATTGTATATTTTTACATAACAAAAACCAGCTATTTTAACAGGGTTTTGTAGGGGTGTGTTTTAGGGGTGTGTGGGGTGTGTTTTATATCCATTGAATGTTCCTTATCCTATACAGACAGGATTTTAAAATCATGTCGGTTTTTCACATACATGCTTTAAGCTGGGATTGTCCAATCTTATCCATAAAGATTTAGTGTTCCTGAAGGTGCATGATTCCAGCCAACAGCTGAATCTGGCCTTCAATCAACTATAAGGAGTGGCTCCCACTTGATTGGAAAGAAAACCTGCAGTAATACCTCCCTTTTGCGGATAAGATTGGACACCTGAGCTTTAAGCCCACAGTCAGAGAGCAAGGCCATTATTCACTCAAAGATAAGGGGTCTCATGATAGGCAATGTTTATCTTAATACTAAACAAAATCTTAAGGATTGGACTTTGGACAGACTGTAATTGTATTGTCTCACCTATTTACTGGTCTGTCGTTCTGTCTGTCTGTCCATTTTTAGAATTTAGCATTAGGGTCATATCAATATTTTTGTATACACTTCTATAGTTTCTTTGTTTTTAGGCTTTATCAGATTTTTCATTTTAAAGCATTGACTATTTTCAGCATCGACTTTCATTTCAGGAGTTGGAAACCATCACTGAATCACACCCACATCCTGAATCGTTTTTAGAATGTAATGAATTTAGATGAACAAATTCTACATAACATGAAGACGTTGAGTTGTAGTAGACTACTGGCCATTTGAAATATTATTTATTGCACAGTGAGCCTTATTTGGCCTGCATATCTGGTCAGTAATGATTTAGTCATTACTAAGGTCAGACTGTTGGGTTCCATCCATTATATCTGGTACAACGTCAACAAAAAAGAGATGTAGCAGGTCAGTACATGAGCAACATTTCCCCCCATATTACACAGGATTATTTAGAAAGGAATAAATTCCCTTGTCCATTTCATTGATCATCATTTTAGGTGAACTTCTATAAAAATTCCATTAAACAACCCATGCCATGTCTTATAGCATCAAACTGTGTCTACAAGAAGCATAGGAAACATTATAAAACGGAGAGGATGTTGTCCATGTAACTTCTGTCCGCTTTGATCGCTTTATTGTTATTTTTAGCAGCATTAAGGTCTATAAATAGAAAAAGGAAGTTGGGCCGAATAACAGTCCACCCAAAATGGCTTTTGTATTTTAGAACAATTTGTGTATTAACCTGGTTGGCTGAACCTAACATCAGGCATTGTTACTTGATGGGAGTAAAGGATACAAATTATACACCCCTCCAAAAAACCCCTAAGAAACCCATGTCAATCATAAGTTTCCTGTAACATATACAAATCGACTTGATATTGTGATAGTACATGAATCATTAACAAATCAATGGCCATGTGTTTTCCCCTCAAAAACAGTACAAGATCATTTTGAACATGTGTGAGTAATTTCATTCACGCTCATGTTGGCATACTATTCAATTTTCTAAAGGTGTAACAAACCCACACACTTACCTGCCTACCTACTTTAACAAGCCCCCGTGTCTAGAGTGTGTGGAATGGAAATGTAAGCGAGAAGTCTAGTTCACCCACTCACATGATTATTATTCAGACATATCTCTCTGCCCATATGTATTTCTCTGAATGGAAACTTGCACTGGGGCTTTTGTGGTTCAAGTGACAGACGGAGGAAAGATATCCAGACACCTTTTGACCTTGTCTACATGTCTGGGTGAGAAATGAAAGTTTAATTTAGTTGAATGATGAAAGAGAGATTTTTTTTGGGTCACTCGCCGCTCATAAACGAGTAAATGGTAAATGTGTTCATATGTATTTCAGGAGAATAATTTAGCATCTTGTTATGAACAGTTACAGGCACATCCACCTCTTAGAACAACGAGTGAACAATACTGATGTTTCAAAAATGACAGCTTCATAATATAATGCAAGAAATAGAAATATAGTATCATCTAAATCACCTTTAATGTACAGATATTGAAACTCTTTCTACTTGGGTTTGATGTCT
>JAOTRN010000001.1:16633788-16644994 GCA_028566695.1 Bagroides melapterus
TGTGGAGTTTCACACATTGTCTCTGTGTAGGTTATCTGATTTCCTCCAAACATGCAAGTATATGTACAGTATACATTGCCCCAAGGTGTGAATTAGTGTGTGCATGTTGTCTGAAGTACCATCCAGGGTAAATTGTCCAGCCTTGTACCCAGTGTTGCCCACCACAACCCTGACCAAGAGAGATTACTGAAAATAAATGAAAGGTTTTATCACCCATAAAAACATGTAAATTTTACTTTTATTTGCCATTAATCAAAATACTTAGATGCACATAATAAAATCCCATATGGCTTTTTTTTATACCTTATTTCATAGCTTATTATTAATAACTGTTACATCTATGGTGGATTTTATATAAGATGGATGGTATTTTACAGTTTTCTTTTGGTTGTCAGGTACATGTTTGTACCCCAAGCACAGAAATGATTGTTATTTACTCAAGGGGAAAGGTGTAGGATGTGGAAAAAATAGTGATTAGATTTGCTTCACACTAACATTACACTTATTACAGTACATACAAGTGGTTATTTGGAATAAATGTCTGCCACATGAGATTTTCATATTGGTGATGTCGACATTTCTGTGAAAACCAATAATGAGCAAACATGCCTCTCATTAATAAAGTTGCAATGGTGATAAAACCATCTAACCCAATCCAAAATAATGGACATGCACATACTGAATAACAGTGAATTAGTGGAATGAAGTGCCACATATTTATTGACACCTGTACAGAAAAAACAACTGTCACAGAGTCATGCAAAGCATTAACACTCAGACCAAAGAAAACACAACATGAACAATATATGACACCAGAAATAAATTAACCTCCTGAGATGCTGAACATACAGTACAATACGATATGTAAGGATACTACATGGCACTCATGATTAATTTAACATGTTGATACGTGAGGAACCCAAGCCACACCAAAAACATCAGGCATTCCACTGAAACGTCACTACTGCATTAAAATCAGACCCGTCCAAGCACTGCATACTGTCGGAAACTTGGATCGGAAAGTGCTTGTATAAAGGTCCTGTCGAGGTATTGTTGAACTATTTCATATTACAACAGATCAACTAGATATACACACTGCATGGGAGGGACAAGGGATACTACTCACAGGTATTTTATCTTTGGGCAACTGAAATATACTTCCACAATAAGGCTACAACATCAAGGGGTATTACAACAGACAACGTCAGCACACATCAGGCTCTTCTCTCGTGACTGCCTTAGACAACCATTTACTCAAAACCACACATTTGAACATTGCCGGCCTCCTCCTTATACATATGGCAAATGTTTCCGTCCAGAGCAAATCTCACAGAACATCTTGCCAAAACAATCACTGTACATCACACTCTACTTTCTTATTGACTTTCGAACATTTACAGCAGAGTTGGGAGGAGGGTACAATGTATTACAGCTACACAGACTTAACCTCGGACCAGGACACACTTCTTGTCAATTTCAAAGTCCACAACCAACAAATTCTGAACCATAAACTTGTCACTAGTCAGAGAACAGGCTGGCAAAAGACTTCCTCAGGTTTCGAATGGTCTCAGCTTTGGCTTCGTCCTCATTGCTGGAACGGAAGGTCTCACCAAAGGCATTAAAGGCATTGGTCAGGGACTGGGATTTACTGAAAAAGAGACACAAACAATAATAAAGATGAAATGATTGGCTGATGTCTTGTTTAAGTGAATGGTCATGTCTCATGTCACTAAACACTACACAACGAGCCATGTTTTAGTTGAGTTACACAAATAAATTTGAGTTACACACAAGTATTTAGTACTGAAATTCTGCAATAATTTGATCTTGAGTTTGAGCACATTTTTCTTGATTGACAAGAAGTAGGAAGAGTCCCCCACCACAATCTGATAAAAGATAATTGAGTGATTAAGAAATTAAGTGATAGTTTTATCCTTTTAAAGTGCTTGCATGGAAAATTTTTTTGCAGTCTTAGAGAAAATGTATTTAAACATATGCATTGGAAACCCACAAGCCAAATATGCTCAGGTTTCCCAACATAAATATTGATATAACTTTTTTAATACCAAGACTGAATTCAGCCCTATATATAAACAGATAAGCTCAGTGCAGTGATGGATAAATCTTGCCCAAGAGAGCTTCAGTCGTTGCAGGAAGTATACAAACTTTACTTTAAGAAAGGATGCGATGACTTCTGTTGTGGTGCAGGCTGTTCCTCTACAGCAGAGGGTGCAGGAGCAGATGGTGTTGGATCAGAAGGGGCCACATTCTGAACTGGAGCCTCAACCTGGGCTTGCTCTTTAGGCACAGGCTTTGTTTGGACCTGTGGTTTACTGGGAGACTGGTTTTTAGTTGGTGCTTTGGGTGAGGATTGAACATGTGCTGGAGCTGATTCGGTCTGGATTTGACCTTGATCTGCTGGTTCAGGCTGGACTTTAGCCTGGGCCTTTGCTGAAGGTGGGGTCTGAGGCTTGGGCTGGAGCTGAGGCTTGGAGTTTCTGCGCACTGGAGGCACAGGCTTTGGAGGAAGCGGTTTTGGAACTTGGGGCTTTGGGGGTAAATCTGTCGGTTTTCCAGGTGCTGGAGTGGGTGAAGCTTGAGGGTGGGCTTTGGGCTGTTGGGTTGTGGGTGGAGGAGCTGGGGAAGGAGTTGGTTTTGAGACAGGATCTGGGGCTGGAGCACTAGACGCTGACACGGTCGTAGGCTCTTGAGTCTTGGGTTGTGACTCTTTGGGTTTTGCTGGGGCTCCTAGGGTTTAATACAAAACAGACTCCCTTATTATATTAGAATACATTTCACAGACTCCTAGCCTTTTAAATCCAGCACCAGGCTCTTGCTAATGGGCCATATCACAAACAACGCACCCCTGATTCAGTCCAAAGTAAAGGGACAGGTGGCTACAAACTTGTACTAAATGAATCATATTTACAGAGGAAAATAATCCAGAAGGAAATTCAAACAATTAGACAAAAGGGTCAAAGGTGAGGATGCAAAAATAATATCCAGCTTCAATTTACTAAATGAGATTACAAGAAACAAACAAAAAATAAAATAAAGGCATGGTTAATCTGAAATGTAGCTGTAATTTTGTTAATTCTGGACAGAATAACTCTGCCATTGATAGTGATTAAGGCATTTATTTAACCCTCATATATTATTCCCTACTTAAGACTGGATGTCTCACTATTCCAGGCCAAATCTTTTGATTTTAGAGCACTACATTTCTGTTAAAATAATGCATTTGGTGCATATGTAAATAACTGACGGAATAAGTGGAACAATCACACATTTTGTTCTTTTCAGACCAAAATGACCTGGAATAAAACTGAGCAGTTTTGCCTGGAACAGAACATAAGGGTTAAATATGCCAAATATATTAATATAGTCACAAAAAATAAAGAAAGAATAATGTAAATACATTACTTACTCGTTTAAAAAAATGGATTATGAAATTTTTAACATAATATTTACTCAACAGCATCACACAGGTCATTTCTGCCACATTTCTGTGTCTATTCAGTTATTCTTAATAGTACAACAGTATTATGTGTGTGTCTGCTGGAGAGTAACAACTGAATAACAACCGAGATTAATAAACTGAAAATGAAATAAAATAAGACACAAATTGTGTAGAAGGGGACCTTTATTACTTTGGACTTTGGGGGTTGAAGGTGTTAAGCTTCATAACAGTGCAATCATAACTGTGCAGTGTACAGTCAAAGCTGTACATGACTCAAGTACTGGATTTAACAATAAACACCAGGCTCATTATTATATTGTAATTCAAGCATACAATACAGTGATAATTCAGCAGACAATGTAAAACTTTTATTTAACTTTACTAGAACATACATAAATATCTTTAAAGGTAATTTCCTAGAACTTTTTGATTAATATCCTCACTTCAGTAAACATGCAGTAAAGCTCAAGACATGCAACACTTTTTTTGTTCTACTGTGTAAAATTTTACATCTAATATTAGGACAATCACGTGACTGTTATTTTAATAAACAACACTATACAGCCAAATAAGATAGAGATATGAAAAAACAATACAATATTACTCTGAAAATATTCTGAAAATATTACATCACAAGACCATTACTGTTTTACACTAAATGCGAAAAAATCACAGTATTACTTTTATCGGTTTTCAACAGTCGCAGTAAAACGCATTAATAAAAGTAATAAACGCATCTTTTTTTTTAATTCACGTGATTTGATGATATTTAAAAAGACATTCTAGGTCAAGTTTGAAACCGCTTACCTAATTTTTTTTAACTTGTATAAATGTCCCCTGTTTAAATACTAAACTCAGTCTCTTCGACAAGATAGCATTAAAAGCCTCGTCATCGTATTTTAAGGCAACCTCCAACACCGACATTAAACACTGTCAATAATTTACAGTAAATAACCTTGAGGAGGAACACGCTGGGACAGAGGCTTGCTGTGGTCAGCCAGTCCTTCCTTTACGACAGAGCTCTGTGGAGACACACATATTATACACGACCTACAATATCTGCTGTCTATGTATTGATGTCCTTCTGACTCAACAGCAGGTGGCGCCAATTGTACAGAATTTTGGACATCGCTTTAAAACAGTAACATTATTTATGTACTATCATATGATGACTCTGCAGTAATCCATCTTCACACTTTGATAATTGCAAATAATTTTACTTTATGCAAATATTTTTATGGTGTTACAATGTTACGGCCAGATGCTTAGCAACAGACATTAATTCAGAAATTAAACATCGGTTGTCGCATATCACGTGACGTAACAACCAGGACGTAGCGAAAGTTAACAAAACAGCATCAGGTGAAAAACCTTGAATATCACAGAAGTGAGCGCCGACTTTAAAAAGTAGCATTTATATCAAACTTTAAAAAAAAGCTTTATGTCAGATTAGAACCTGTGGTTGTTGGACAGCAGCTGGAGGCCGCTGTTGAGTTCGAGTAGGTGCCCGAGTTGTTGATTGGTTCATCTTAGCCAGGATAACATCAGCTATCAGCTGCCTGTCTTCTGCTTGGTGGTCTCCAATGAGAGGCATGGAGGAGCCCACAACCTGAAGAAAAAGAATGCAAATTTAAACTTATCTTACTCTATATTGCTCAACTCTAAAGCTTAATTAAGAAAAGACTTGTCTGCTGGTAGCACTGAAGGAACTTTGCATGCTAATTAATAATTGTTTTTTTGATTTTCTGTATTTTCATGAATATCTTAACCCTAACCCTAGGATATTCTGTAAAAGTTCCTGTGTATTTCTGAATAAATTTGCTTAATAAATGAGACCCGATGTTTATACCAGTCTCATAATAATCTGTGCATAGTGCATACAATTTTGAAGCCATCAGTTCCTAAAACATTTATCTTGGTCTCATCACTCCAGAGAATAGCATCCCAGTAGTCTTCATCTTTGGAAATTGTTTTTGTGTTCATTGAGATATTGTAGAAAATGTTACTTTTCAAAGATGGTGTCCTCATTTACGCTGAGCACTGTACTTTACTTCAACCAGTACTGTCAGGTCATTGAAAATGATAGGGCATAACATGATAAAAAAGTATAAATATTTTGGACCTCTATCTAAAGTTTACTTTGACTGGGATTTGTCCATACTGTAACCTCTTGTTTTACAAGGTTAAAGCTTAGAGTTGGTGAAGGCAGAGGGAGGATTTTTCTAGCTTATTCGGTACTAATATTGATTAGTGGGTGGTCCCTTCAGCCTTCAGAGCAGCACGTATTGACCAGGGCAAATAATTTTTATGTTGTAGCTTGCACAAATGACTATGCTGTGTTAGACAACTACAAGGCTCGCTGTGAACAGCTCTTTGCACCTTATCTCAAAGATGGTGGGTGGAGATCTGGCGATTATGCATGACACAGAAGTAGAGACAATGCGCTGTCATGTCCCTGGAAATGTTTAGTGAGAACAATTGTGACAGGGTGTACTATCAGGCTTGAATAAGAGTAGAAGCCCATCTCCATAGTGCCAATCCATCCCCTCCTCCCACACACAAAAATACACCACATTGTGTCATTGTCATTGTGTGTCTAGATTGCCCTGCTCCTATGCCTCTGCTTTGTAAAAACTGCACACATAAAAGACATACATACTTTTAGGAGAAAATTACAACATGCACATGCAGCTAGGATCCACTATGCTTGATCCATGTTATTGAACATTACATGATAAAAAGAATAAATCTCTTTTGGATATAGAATACTTCATCATAAGCATGTGACACACCATAGACAAGTATCTAGACTGAGAGTGGTTCATAGCGTAGCCTCCCTCTTTTACAAGATTAAAGCTTACAGCTGGCGAGGGTCACATGGTCACATGGAGAGGAGGTTACATAAGCACTATGCCTCCTTTTCATGGCCTCCTCAGTTTTGTTGGAATGTCTTTAATTTCATCTCAGCCTCCAGCATCTTAAAATCAAACAATGTAAACAATGTAAAGGCTGCTTGAGTCCTAAATGTCACTGTCAAGGTTTTATGATCTTTTCACCAAGAAACCATCATGAAAATATAGTCAATTGCCTGCACAATGTTAGCCATAAGTGATCAGCAGATAAAATGAGCAACATGAAATGAGTTTATTTAAAACCTCATTTATTAACACATCACCATCATCGTCAATGAGCTTGCATTACCTCTTTATGATGGTTGATCATGTCATGATTTTAGAGCAGATTATGCCTTACAGAGAGTGCAGTTAGTAGATGATCCATAGGATGTATTTAAATTTTACACTGCATCACAGAAAAATCATACTCGTGATCATATGTGAGTAATATATAAAAAAAATGCATGCAATGATTTATGTAATGCTCTACACGTGCAAAAATACTTGTGGCTTTATGAAGTAATAACATTTTTGGTTGCACCACCTCATGTATATAAATCTGCAGTATTGATCTCCACATATCGACAGATGCCCTAGGCAGCAGTATTCAATATTTCCTATTACAATTGTTGCTTATAACAATGTCTTACCTCTGTAATGTAGTCTTTTCCATCCTTTCCATGAATGGCTTTTACAGCACAGATATCTAGCCCTCCAAAGATTTCTGAACAAATGTCAACCCACATCTTGTATCTGTGGTACAAAAGACCAGAGACCAAAGGCTGACAGTCAGATATTAAATACACAATATACATGAACATTATTCTCTTCACTGCACTTAACTGTAATTTTCTGTCTTGAATAGAACCAGTGAATAGAACCAAAAGTACCAAAGGGATAACCAATAAATGATATGATATCCTGGATATTTGGAATTTTAAGTGGAGATATCCTAAAGTGCTATCTCACACATGCTCATGCTCTTTGAACAGGCTGCAAATAAATATCCAAGACAACATAAAGCTTATACATGTGACTTTTCTAGTGTCTAAAACATTCACTGCTTCCACCAAGAAATATGAAGCAAATCATCAAGAGGCAAACTAACACACTCTGCGCAAGTTCAAGTTCAAGTTCTATCTGCACACAGATACCCACAATGGGCTAATGCTGCTCTGACTGAGCACTACTGTCTTTCCCTCTTAGAGACCACAGCCAATTATGGCCCCTTGACTACTGGCCAAGGTGCTGTGGCAAGATTTGAACTTTTCCTGAGGATAAACTGAATGCTTTCCTTTGTATCCTTTTGGAGCCTTAAATAGGGTTAATAAAATAAATTGAGATCGGATGAATACTGTTTTTATTTTGTTTATTTTTTAGTCAAGCATGAGAGACAAAGAGAAATAATATTCACTCTGCAGCCGTAAAGAATTACTTCTGAATCAGGTGTACTTTCCATGTAGCCCATGCCATATAAATAAAAGCGAAAATTTCAGAGTATGTCATTTTATGCCCACTTACTTGTCTGTCATGGCTACTTGTTCCAGCATGGCAGAGCCAGTGTTTGATTTCCAGTTGCCAGAGATGGATGTTCTCCTGTAAATGAATAAAATATGATATACTTCCAAAGCAATAAACTTCTTCCCATTTCCCCAGTGAGCACAAAGACTAACTGAGTCTAAACTACATAGCTGTTGTTGTGTTGTGTAAAACCTACTGACCAAAAAATGAGTGCCATTAATAATTATTACTAGTATTAATTCACAATGTCACTGCTGGTGAACAGGAGTTTTTCTCTACACATTCTAAAGAACAAGAGAAGGTTAATGCACTTGTCAGTATGATTTAAGGAAACACAAAACATACTGCAGTGGTTTATAAAACACAAAAGAAAGCATGTAGACAGTTCACAGCAGTGTTAGATGAAATAATGCAACATAAAAGTAGTAATTATTGACTAATAATCATCATTATCATCATTATCATCACCATTCTCATCATAACCAATGATTATACAAACCAGAAAAGATCAGGTAAGTGATTTTGTAAGATTTGTAATTTTTACACTTACATATAAGCTTTGTAGTCTGTGCCTATTTTTTGGACCCTGATGTCATACTTGGCATCAATGAAAGGTTCTGTAGTCGTGTAGGTCTGAGTGATCGCCACCACACTGGCAATATCTTGGAAATCGCTGTGATTGTCAACTTTAACCTGTC
This sequence comes from Bagroides melapterus, assembly GCA_028566695.1. Taxonomy (NCBI): domain Eukaryota; kingdom Metazoa; phylum Chordata; class Actinopteri; order Siluriformes; family Bagridae; genus Bagroides; species Bagroides melapterus. Next base: position 16,642,362 of record JAOTRN010000001.1, read on the forward strand.
ACAATTTCCAATAAATGTTTCATAGCAGTTATAGCGATTATAAGAGTGTAATATTTTAAATAGTCATGGAAACTACAAATAAAACAACAAATAAATTAATACAAAAACAAACAACCAAACAAAATAAAATGCAAATAGGATATAATGCCAAACTTCTGGCATAATTCAAGGATGCCCAATGACTATTAAGTATAAAAAAAAAAGCATGATGTACACTACATAGCCAAAAGTGTAGACAAACCTAACTATTAAATAAGCTATGTGATAAGTAGAAAGCCTTCCCAATATTAATGCTCATGCTCTTGAAATCGGATGTTCAGTGTTCAGATTTCTATCTTTTATTTGGCCATAGTTTACTTTAGTCTGGTTTACAGAAGTAAATGGCTCCTGATTGTTGTCACCAATTGTGTCCTTGTTTCAGTTTGATTAATATATGGATTTGATTGCATCATTTCACACTATTGACCAATATATTTATTTCTCCACTGTGCAACAAGGTGTCCTAGAAATTTCTCTTTTTGTTCCTCCCCCCCACAGCTGCCTTGCAACCTAGTTTCAGCTGGATTCAGCTAGTTCAAAACACAGTCGTCTCTGTTTATACCAGGAAATAGATACCAGTACATATTATCCTTGTATCCCTTATTACCCAAGTGTATGAATACTTTTTAATGTGGCCTGTCATAAATACTTTGTTTTGGCAGCCTAGTCTTTTGAATAGAAAGCACATTGATTTACAAAATAAGAAACTATAATATCATTAGAACATAAAATATTCCATCAGATTAATAAAGTATTTAAGATTTCTTTGCCACTGTATGCAGGCATACTGGATTACTGTTTCTCCTCCAGTCCTGTAGTGCCATGCTAACATGCTAATAGTCTAGCATTTGTATTACATCTAATTCATTTCAGAATTAGGATTAAAAGCTTCCACTTAAGATGGTGTCCTACCTTTCCCATACCAGAGTGGGCATGTCCGATCTTCACCACCACTGGGAATGTTGGCATGGAGATCTGAAACACAGATGTAAGTGAAGGAACAAGTGAAGAATGAGTTTTTTCTTTCTGTTGTTTTCTATTGCATGTTCTAGGTTTATAAAGTTATTATATTATTATACAATTCATGACATCATTGGTACTAATGTTGATACAACATTGATACTAATTGGGAACTAAATTAGGACTACTTAATAAACTGTAATAAACTAAAAAAAAATAAACAGTGGATTTCCAATGTACAGACATTATATTCAGATACAATCTTTGTGAACAAAGTGTAATATATAGCAATTATAACAAATACACCAATCAGCCATAACAAAACCATCTTGTAAAATGGATCTGAAAAATTCCCAGGAGAACATTTCCCAGAGCATCACACTCCCTCTGCCTGCTGGTGCCAGCTCTTCCCCAGGTATTTGACACATGCTGTCCACATAATGTAAAAGAAAACATGATTCATCAGACTAAACCCCCATTTTCCATTGCTCCATGGTCCTGTTCTGATGCTCATGTGCCCTTTGTAGGCACTTTGGGCAGTAGGTAGGGGTCAGCATTGGCACTTTGACTGGTCTGTTTCTACCTAAGCAAGCTGCTGTGACACCTTTCTATCATAGCCAGCATTCACATAACACAAGCCTTGGATGTCCATGAACTTGTTACCAGTTCATCTGTTGTCCTTCCTTGAACAGCTTTTGGTAGGTATTAACCACTGCATACCAAAACACATCACATGACCTGACCCAGTCAACCAGCTATTGCAATATGGCCCTTGACAAAGTCACTCAGAATTGTTCATTTTTTCCTGCTTCCAACACATAAGAACACTTTGAGAACTACTTTAACTGCACTTTCTGCCTCAAATATCACACATCTTAACAGCTGTCATTGTACCGAGATAATTAATGTAATTCACTTCATCTGTCAGTAGTTTTATACTATTGAATATAGTACATATAGCAAATAATTGGAACTAATGAGAAGACTTTCCTCCTGCTTTGTATTAATGCAGCACTCAACTAAGGCATCACTATGTGGACAGAAACTGAACTAGACTCTTAAAATGAACCCTGTCACTTTCCTAAATCTCCCACTCTGAGATTGATTACTGTGCTTGAATGTGAGGAAAATAGACTATCCGCTCATTACTATATGCAGAAGATACAGTAAATAAATAAATAAATAAATAAAATAAAAAATACTTTTTAGTTATCAGGAACAAAATAGTCTAGTAAGGAAGGAAGGCATTAAAATACAACAAAACTGTTGATGCTTCCTTCCTTCTTATCCATTCCAACTTCTCAAACCACTTAGCAGTCTGTAGGAGGGGCACAGACAAGTGCAACATGAGAGAGAAAGAGAGAGAGAGAAAACTGCAGAGTGTTATATAAGTGCCACAGTCAAGGATAGGAAGTGAGTGTGCTTTTTTCTTTGAAACTTTTAGCTTTCTTTAACACTCTGAAGTAATGGACCAAGTAAAAGTGCATCTGTTCTTGCTGACCATCCTGGCATTAGGCATAACACCTCCAGTGGCTGAGGGATGTAGCTGTATACATTCACATTTTCAAGATCATTTCTGCTATTCTCCAATAGGTATGTACCACACACACACACACACACACACACACACACAC
>JAOTRN010000001.1:16685246-16699320 GCA_028566695.1 Bagroides melapterus
TGAAAAGCATAGAAAGAATACTAAATCATCATACACACAACTTCCTACAGCACATCTTAAATATAGATAGAAAAGAAATCAGAGTCTTCATATTAACGGTAGCAAACCAAAAGGTCCATTAGATTGAAATGACCAATATTACCTGCAACCAAAACAAAACTAACCAGTAGTGTCCGAGGTGCAGCTCAAAAAGAAGTTAAATATTCATTATTGTTTATATAGTTCTCATTTCCTGCATTCGCCATTTTAAAAGCCTTGTACCTCATCAACTGGCAGATCCAGCAGAGTATTTTATTGGATGAGTGAGCCAAATCCTTGGGGAAAAATGTATCAAAATTTCCCTTTTGCTGTCACTGTTCGAATAAATGAATGAAATACTCTTGTAACATTAATTGCATATGCATCTTGTAGTCGTCTTTAAATAATCACCATTACCACTTTGGACCTCTATAGCACTGGGTCATCAATTGACAGATCCATCAATGGATTTTAGTGCACAAATGAGCCAGATACTTGAAAAAAAACGTTAAAAGTTAAACATAAAAAACTGTCTATATGAACGATTGAGTCTTCTGCAGCAGATTTCTGTTATATTTCTCTATTTTTGCATTTTATTTATATCTATGCTGAGAACATACTGCCAAACCAAAATCCCCACCCTGTAACAGACCTGTGGGCAACTTCTGGCCCTGATGAAGGGCTAGAGGACGTGTCATCACAGCACAAGACACAACGGTCTACTGATTAATTATTATCCGGACAGCAGAGAAGACAGACAGGGTGGGAGGCAGAGACAGAGACACACGGGAGAAAGTACAAGATGAACACAGAATTAAAAAGTGTAGACATAAGTCTTTGGTCTATTAATAATGTACATGTTCCTGAAAACCTTTCAGAATCTCTCTGAAATGCTACTAGCATTGGAGCTATAATGCAGTCAATACTGAATGCAAAACCAACTTTCCTATATTTTATAAACATTTTGATTCATTTGAAATTCTAAGACATTGTTCGGAAAGACTTTCCTCTAATTAAGGCTACGTAGATGGTGTTATTTCTCAGAAATAGGCAAATCTAAGTCCTGCATTTCAGTATTCAGTACTATACTTAGCTTGCAATTATTATCTAATAGATGATTTATCACAAACCTTGCAGTGAAAATAAATAGCTCACACTAGGTTAGAATATGTAGAAGAAAAATACATGAACCCAACAACATATTTCGTTGAAGAGCCTCAGGGATAAAGATACTCATCACAGATGAGGCTCTGCATTCTCTCAGCTCATCCAAGGTCACTGTATTATTTTTCACTACAGCTGCTAAAAAACACAGCTGCCCATGAGAGAGTTCCCATCATCATAATAGCAGTGGCCAGGAATCAGTGGTATATGAGCTTAAGAGGTAAAATTGGCAGAGATTCCCACAGAGACAAGCACACGCCTCATTAGTTATGCAGTGTCCCTCATTCTGTTACACTAATCTGCATTTGCCAGTAAGAGAAGAGGGAGGGCCTGAGTCGTGACTAAAAGCTGCGTCAAAGAAAGAAGCATCCATTTACTCCCAACTCCTCTCCTGAAATCAAAATGGGAATTAGTCAAAAGCATATAAACATGCCATTATGCCAAAATGAAATTATAATCAAGCTAATATGTTATCATGTTCTTCATGCTGAGCAAAGACAGACTTTCGACAAAAGATGCTATTTGCTGTTTGTGAAAAATTGTTTATGAGCAGCGTAATTGTTTATGAGTCACTTACTTTTTCTCCATCATATTATTTATCCATGGAAACAATCCCACTATATATCATTAAAATCATTCTACCAACTTTACCAAGCAACCAAAGGAAGTGATTCACTCCCCTTCACTCTCTCCCTCTGGAGCTTGTTTGGCATGACATTTGCTGAGGGAGCATGTATGCTATGTCATCATATACCCCGTCAGTAATTCTCATCTCACATGGCATACGGGGCTCGTCTGCCCCTCATGTTTACTTCTCGACTCTTTTTTCTTGTTTGATGTTCGATATTTGATCCGCAGGCGATTCTACAGAGTGACACTAGGTGTGATGGTGAAGATGGCAAGCCTTCCTGTGCAAACTAAATTATTTATCCAGCAGAGTCTGAGAATCAATACAGACCAAAATGTTCTAATTTTGTTTGTTGTGCACTGAGGGGCAGAGCTTTTCAGTGTTTTAAATCACATGCGCTTTCTGAAACACCCATAGACCTCGAGCTAGCTCTTCTGAGCATGAATTAATCATGAAGCAACACACTAGGGCAGGGAACAAAATGAGCAATCCAAACTTCTTGTTCTTATTTTTGCTCCTATTTTTGACTACTAGTCCATACAGCCTAACTTTCTTGATTTATTCTTGTTTTATAAGGAAAGACCCCTGAAAATCATGAATATTCATTTGTATAATAATTGCTTGATCTTCAGTGGCATCTGAGATTCATTTTGCAATGACATCGCTTAACCGTTTCCTACATTACCCACAATGCCCTTTGAGTACTTGTTGATAGTCGTTCCAGTGGGAATTAGTTTTATCTCTGCCTAAAGAGATTGAGGCAGCAGAGCTACAGTCCTTCAGTCTGTCCAGCTTTCTCACCTCCTTTCTCACCAGATCTGCTTCTCTATGAAGGACTGCCCCAGGGCATCTCAAGCTGCGATCTTATTGGTTTAAAGCACAAATTTGTACCTTAAATTTCACCTAAATCCTTCCATCAATCAATGTAAACTGCCAGACACAGAGATTTTCTACTTAAATGAATGTGAGTCAAATCAAATCAAATCTTGTTAAACAGATTTGGACTCTATTTGTCTTCAGAGTCTGAATCTCATTACAGTAGGTTCCAAATACAAGGGATTTTTCTTGGTGAGTGCACACAAATTTGACATATAATGCACAAAACAGACCAGACAAAACAAGTGCACAGACTATTAAAAAAATTCTAGAAAACAAATTATAACATAATTAAAACAATATTATAAAGGTTAGGGAAAAAAAGATTAGCTATAAAGAAGCAATTGTGAATGTCACCAAAAGATAAAAACATGAATATGGTATTCGGGTCTAAAATCCCTAAGATGAGTAGCAAAATATTTTAATGTCGTTCAATCAGAATAAATGAAAATCCCCAGAGACATCTTGGTGTCCACTATGCCATGTGAAAGGTGGACCTTTTTATTGCTTCTTTCTGTGAATGGAACATCTGTGGGCTGTATATCATGTCTGCTATTTAATAAAATGGCTGTCTTGCTGGAGAATAAAACCTAGTTCCCAGAAAGCCACACTATAGCCTGATAATATTCTCTGAAGCCTTACAGAACTGTATGGGCAGATAAAAACATCTATCAAAAGCAGGTGACAGCTAAATCAATAGTCAAAGTGGGCCGTAAACCACAAGGTAGCATCGTTAGGTTTCCACACATATTCTCCCGGCAAGCTGAAGAAGCTACGTGACTGACCTCAGGCTGATGATACATCACAGTATCGTGTGTGTGTGTGTGTGTATTAGAATATATGTGTGAGTATTGGTGGGTCTGAAAGACAGCTCCTGTGTCATCCACTTTCCATGAGCAAGCTGTTGAGTGTGTGGGTGCTGAAAGATTGATGGGAACACACCTACACAGTTGTATCTACTGCACAGGCAGCTTACGACAGACTCAGTATCTCTTAATCTGCCCTGTATGCCTACAATTATCAGTGCCGAAGCACTGGAATAAATTCGTGACTTCACTGACCTTCTCATTTAAATCCATTGATTCTCTTCGCTTTGTTGGTGAAGGGGGATGTGGGTTCAACAATACATTTTCGTTCCTTTGCCATTGGAAAGACAAACAAAGAGGATAAGGTTCGAACAAAGTCAATTAAACATCCTAGTGAGCTGGTTAGAAAAATGGAGAGGTGAATTCTGAGGAAGCGTGTACCTCAGATTTCATTACTCAAAATATTTTCCATTTCCATTCATTATAGAAATACTATAGAGATGCCTGAATCTTTCAACACATATTTCTGAAATGTGAAACTGTGGATGCATCTGTAGTGTAACCATAGCAAACTACTAAACCAATACCAATTCTCTATAATTCTGAGAATCAGTTCAATTTGAACTGCAGCATGCTTGTTTGTTTGTAGTTTTTTTGGTCATCTTTTTTATAAGGCGCTCACACACACATACACTCTCTCTCTCTCTCTCTCTCTCTCATACACACACACACACACACACACACACATACAAACACACACCAATGTATTAATTTTGCTATAATCCTATAGCGTTATATCTTCCAGTTCCATTTCTGGTGAAGCAGCATTATATGTTCCTCTTGCCACTATAACTAAATCCTCATGTTTGCTTCAGAATGCAAGCATTGCTCATTCCACTTTCTTGAAAATGCAAACTAGGCTTATCTTATACCTTTCAGCCAACATCTGTTATTAAGTAAAAAAAAAAAAAAAAAGAGCTGCATGTGTGGTATGACCTTGGATGCACATGTAACGCAAATGGAGCTTGAATTAACGCTACTAAATCATTATACAGGAGCAGCCGTACCCTTAACAGTAGAACTCTTTGGGGATTTTAAGAGCAATGGCCTCCACAATTATGACTGCATATACAAAGCATGGCAGGACTTCATCAACAAAGTAGAATGCTGGACGAAAATCAAAATGTACTCTAAGGATAGGGACCGTCAAAGAAAACACTAGGAAGGATTGTGTCCAAACAACACAGAACTACTGCAGCAAAAACAACAGTAGAACTTAAGATCCACCTTAAAGACCCTGTTTCCACTAAATCAGTATGCAGAAAACTTCACAAAGATAGCATCTATGGAAGAGTTGCAATTGCTAAAAACTTAATCACAGACACCAATGCAAAAATGTGAAAGACATGGTGTCATAATCATAAAACATGGACAGCTGAAGACTATAAACAAGTGATATGATCAGATGAATCATCATTATTCCCAACAGCAGGTCAAGTTTATGTATGGACAACTCCCAGGACTGTCTGCTTCTGTCAAACATTGGGTGAGTATATCTTGGTATTTTGCTGGCCCCATTGTGTGGTTTGAGGAACAGCAGTATGAACTTCAACATCTGCCATGGCCAGCTTAAGCAACTGACTTCAATATGTGAGAAACTCTGAAGGTTCCCTGCTCCAAACGCTCTGAAGCAACTAGAATATTCTCCTAGATGAATGGTACAAAACTCCACTAGGAGATATATGGAAGTTTTTTGCATCTATTCAAATAAGGCTGGAAATGCTGTTTTAATACTCTTTCTTAATTCCAGTTATTAACTGTACTTTGTTTGTTATGAATTTAAAACCTATTACTGCATTACGTGTGGATTTGTGTGTGTTTGTGTGTGTGTGTGTGTGTGTGTGTGTAAGGGCTGTAATAAAGAAACCTTTTAGGTTTTCTTTTCTATTTCTAGCATGGCATACTCACTGACCTGTGGGTGAGGAATAAAGCTGCCTCAGGCCGTGATAACTGGCTCTGAGGATCAAAGCTAGACTGGTTTTGAGGGCAAAAGGTCAAACTTTACCAATGCCTTCATTGCACTCTGTCAGCACAGAATGTACTGACTTTTTTAAATCTGTTTTTAAGGTGTTTCATTGGTACTTTTAAAACAGTTTGCATACAGGTGTAGGAATATAAAAGATCAGGATTTTTCCCAGCACTGGACAGAACCTTCTTAGATCAGTTTGCTAGAAATCACAGTAAACAGGCTAAAAACAAACTACATATGTAAAATAAAACAGTCATTTTTTTAATTATGCTAGTGGACTCATTTTCTCTGCAAACATTACTGACAATTTAGACTATTTTTGAGCAAGTGACACAACACATTCAGGTCAGAGAAAATGGTCTGTGTGTAAGAAACTACAGGATACAGAAGATGAAGGTTAGCATATGGAGAAACAGAGTAGGAGAGTGTGCTTTTTTTTAAAAAAAAAAAAAAAAAAAAGCATGACAGCTCTGAATGTTATTGTTCTAAACAGAATCAGCAGTGGTTATAAAAACAACATATGTTAACACAATAAGGAGGTTTTTAGCTTCAGGACCATAGGCACAATGAGATTTTTGAGAATGAATACTCTATTCAGAAAAGCAGATAAGCAACTCACTGATAATTTGATTGAAGAGAAATATGAGTTTCTGTCAAACATAAACTCCATACTTCATTTTTCAACATCAAGATTTTACAGTTTTTACACCAACCTACAGACAAGTAACTGCTATACTGTATATATTATGCAGTACCTATTCATAAGATAACATAAAACTGATTTGTCTGAGGGATTACAAGCCCCTAAAGAGAATATTTGAATAGAAACAGTTGCCAGGTTCGAGGTCAAACACATCCCTATAAATCACTCACTGGACAGTAATTACATGTAGTTAAAGCAACTAAAAGGGCTTTATGATCATAAACACATACAGTACTACAGAATGTCACATCCACATGGTGATGACATTAATGAATGAACATGAAGATAATAAGCTTAATCCCAATGACCAGATTAGCCTCAGATCAAAAGGGTAAGAAAATAATCACCAGTATCACATGCATCCTTACAGTAGAGTCACTAAGGGTAAAAGGTTTGACTGAATCTCCAGGATGTGTACAGAAAAGGTTAATGATATTAATATTAAATTCATAAGGCCATGTCCTAACTGGGAGGTGCTGTACATAATATTCAGGTTCTTCCCTGAGATATTAACATGTGCAAACTTCCAGCCTATTTAATTCATTTAGCATGTAATACATGTCATACATACCCTTTCTTTTACTGAAGTGAACACGTTTTTAATTATAATCTACTAGAAAATCACAAATTAGATTGATTTTGATATGGGAAGCTTGAGGGCAAAATCAATCTTGATCTGTTGCACTGTCCTGCCCTTTTTGCAAGTTTGCAAACATCAACTTTATGAAGTACTGTGTAAAGCACTTAGTTCTGTGTTGTCTCCTGTAATGCTGTGGTTGATGTAGCACCAGGATCCTAGAGGAACATTGTTTCATTTTACTTTGTACTGCACCACCAGTATATGGTTACGATAAAAGCTTCTTGGCTTTGACTTAACTTGACTCGAGATCTCTAACAATGAGCAAGCCAGAGATGATAGTGGTGGAAAGAAAAACTCCATGAAACAACATGAGGAAATAAGCTTCAGGTAGAGCAAGAAGAATGGAAAGCCGCTTAGGTCAAATATTTTCCAAATTGGACATTATTTATTATGGTGTCTGGTGAAACCAAAGCTAATGATGATGATGATGATTAATATTAGCACTGCAAGCTAATATTGCACTGTGAAGAATGAATATAGCTGATTCTCATAACTGGTTTCTGGCTGGTGACTGAAACACCTGAATCACATCAGTAACTGACACTGATGGATAAACCTGCATGAGAAAGCATAACAAAAAATCTATATGCCAGTCCAGTCATCTAGCAGGAAGCTTTCAGTACACATGTACAAACTCTGCATCATTTAGCATGTCAACGATATTCCCCTAGCCACGGCGAAGACATAAATCCTTTCTTGACTAAGTAGCAAAGGGCAACACAGTACTACAATGTAGCCTAGCTAGGTGGAAATCATTCATGTTATGTTTTGTGTCAAGTTTACTTCACACATTAACAGCACTAGATGAACAGTGTGCTTCTTCTTCTTCCTTCTAGTCCATGTTGTAGCAGTAAACGATTCAGGCTGATTTAAAAGGTTTTTACGGGAGGCTGTTCATCAGAGGTGACAGAGTCATTTCAGTAGCAGACACTGACAAAGAGCTATCCTGTAAGCATTCAAACACAAACTTTAAAAAAGAAAAAACACACACACAATATATTATGTAAATCACAAGTGATATTGACATTAAGCCTTAAATACTTTACAGAATGGATTAAAAAAAAAGGTAAAACTATAAGCATGATCTGTGACTTTGCTGTATCAAGCTGTGCAAAATTCAGAGTCACAATTAGAGATGAAAACATCATGATCATCAACCAGCTATTGCATCTTTAAACAACAGGTAAAGACCTATCTCTTCTTGAAATACTTAAACTATCACTTGTTTTTATTCTGGTTTGTTTAATATTAAAAATTGTTTGTCTGTGTGCTGTGTAAGCACTTTTGTACTTCGCTCTGGAAAAGGGCATCTGCCAAGTGCCGTAAATGTAAATGCATCAGGAGTCTGAGGCTAAAGTGGGCAGAGTTGAAGATTGGAAGAACACACCTCCTCGATTGCCAGTAAGACTCCAGTTTAACGCCCACTATAGCTTTAAATTGATTGACAGAAGCGGAATCTTCTGTTCTTGTAGCGTATCTGCCCCAAGGTTCAGCATGTTGTGTATTCTGAGATGCATTTCAGCCACAGTAAATAGAAAGAGTGGCTATTTGACTTACCTATCCTTCCTATAATGTCAAACCAGACAGGCCATTGACCTCTGACCTCTTTCATCAAGAGGGCATGTGCTGCTCAGAGGATTTTTTTTTTACTTTTTCTCACCATTCTCTCTAAATTTCAGCAGCTGCTATGCGTAAAAAATCTTAGGAAATCAATGATTTCTGAAATACTCAAATCTGTCATCAACATTCATGTGAAGGTCAAAGTCAATGACATTACAGTTTTACAGTTACAGAAGAAGTTTATTCCAATGTAGCAGTGACAAAATATGAAGTAACAAATCTTACTCCAAAATTTTATACAGTTTTTCCTCTTTGTAGTTTAAATGGGGTTTTGCTTTATAAGTATAATGAGTGTAAGAACTATGTATCTCCTAAATGGCTGGGTCATACTATCGTCTAGCCACATGTCTTTAAATGGTAATCTAACCCAAATGGTCAGGTGATACTATTATGTAAATCATAAACACAGTCACACATATTCTTTGTTCAGTGATGGTCCTTGATGTCCTACTGCTGCTCCCTCACCAACAACTGATCAAATTATTTATTTAGCGTTATAAACATATTGCCTTATGATATTTAAGCCTTTTTGGGAATGAGCTATTTCTGACAGGTATCTTGGAGTGGAATCTTTGTGCAGACAAGCTGTAGTTTCTTGCACAATAGATTAGACACTTTTCCAGAAATTTTAAATATGTAAGATTTTCTAATCTAATAATGTCAGGAATCTAGCTAGAATTATAAAAGGAAATCAGTATGTTACTATGAATCTAAAGCTACTATATGAGTACAGCCTTAAAATCACAACTACATAGAAATGTGCGATTTAAAGGAGCAGTCCAGCAATAAAAGTATTTCGTATGTTTCACATTTTTGGCTGAAATGACAATTGACTGGAGGTTAATGGTCTGTATTATCCAACAGCTGAAATAAAGCAATCAGCAATAAATCCAGAAAAGAACCAGAAACATCTAGTATTCTAGACATTTCAAAAATCTAACAGCTTACCTGACCTTATTAAGAGGTTTGATAAATTACATGTTGTTTGTTCATCAATCATATATTTCATTCGGACATGATGATAATGCCTTCTCTTGTTTTCCACACACACTGACATGAGATCAAAAGCTAATTAAGGATAAGTATTAACTGCCGAATTGATGAATGTCTGGAGAGAAAGGATGACAAATGAATATTGCCTGTGAGCCGGTGAACCTTGTTAAAGTTATTAGTTCACCTTTGAGCAAATAAAGCTGAGAAATGATATGTCTAGGAATTCTAAGATGAAGATATATAAATATATGAATAAATAATTTAAAAATTGAATCGAATTACATGTTCTACTGGATGAGATGAGAGACACCTCAGCACCTGCTCCACCTCAGCACCTGCTCCCTGAGTACACCAAAAGAGATGCAAATAAAAGCAGACTGTGTGTCAACATTCATGTCAAGGCTAATACATGTGAACACAAAATAACAGAATAATTCCTGATTGTCCCCCCTCCCACTCATACGTGCACTTGTGCACAAACTAAAGGTACATACACAGACACGCACAAACACACAGGCACTTACGCACACACGGACATACACATGCACGCATGCACACACGAATGCACACATGCTTGTGCATTTATCCTCCCACACAGTTCACAGTCGGCACAGATGCAGCATGCCCCAGGCTGAGCATGATGATTCACCACATCCTTTTTTATCACTTAATCACATGACCAGGCCTCTAGAGCACCGTCCCTCTACAACAACAGAGAGGAGGTTCTCAAGGGTAGCGGCTAAAATGATCAAAGGTTGCATGGCCAACCCTCATAACATCCATTGAGATTTGGGTTTGAATGTTCCTGATAGGCATAAGGATAGTGTTAAAATAATAAAAAATAATAATCATTTTCCTGTCCTGTATAGAAGGAAATGCCTTAATTCTGAGAACTACTATCTTAAAACCTTACAAGAGACAAAACCGTGGGCACTTTGATATTGTGAGATGACACTGCATTTATATAAACACACAAATCAATCCAGCCAAGAGCCATTTTATATGGAGAGTAAAACAACACAAATCTAATCTTAATCAGACAGCATTGTTACTCACAGCTGCCATAAAATGAGAATTTAAACACTGATCTCTGAACAAAAAAACCCTCAAAAAAAAAAAAACAATAACTAAAAATGCCCAGGGTTAATGGTAAATAAGGCTTGTAAATATTGATGTCAATATTAATTTTATTCTGAGGACATTCTTGCATCTCTACACTCCTCATATCTCTTAATACTGCTCAGATAACATGGTGCACCTGTTAAGAATTTTAATTTCATTGGTATCAAATGCAAGACTCCAACCATGTTGAGTGTTGGTGAGTGTTATTGAAATATAACCGAAATGCATGCTCAGGTTTCAAAAATGGAAGATAAACAAGGATGCTTCAATGAGTCCAGCAGAGATTACTTTCAGAAAGTGGGTGAGCTAGCACAGTCAATCTTGTGAAAAGCTCTGCACAATCATCCATGAAGGAAAAATCGATAGTGCCGATGAAAAACACAGTCGCTTCTTTTTCCTTGGGTAGAAAGATGACTGGCTTTACTCTAACGAACACCATTAATAGACAGATCATAGATATGCAAAGTATTTCTCAATATTATGATAACACATTCATCCTTTAACCCTTGTCAATATAGCTGGGATTGTTCTAGTAAGCAGGACCAAGGAATGTTTTTCTAATAATCTAAAAGCCCATGAGAAGGAAGCATCCAATTGACCAGGATTGGTCTCAGTGGTGCTGTGAACCTCCCACCCAACACACCACCACTCATTTTCTTCAACACTATCGAGAACAATTTACTGACAACGATAATTAAACAAATATATGTACCATGCACATAATTTCAGAAGATAATGCAACAGAGGCATCAAATATGCAATTTTTACAAATCTCAAGATATCAAAGTCAGTTTTAATCCACTAAGCACAACTAGAGATTTCTTGCAAACACATCCCAGAGATCCACCAGACCTATTTCTTACTTTGTGCAAAAACCCAACAGGAGCCTAATGCCATCTAATCCTGCATTGCTTTTCATCCACTTCAGCTCACTCTCGAAGGTCATTCACAAGCAGAGATCAAGAGGATAAAAAAAACAGCCCTGCATACTAGGCATGGTATAAAGTGTACTAACCATTCGTTTTGTGGCTCGTCAATCACCAGGAGCACCTTGAACTTCTTGGAAGACTGTGCAATGCTTTGCTCGACCAGACCCGCTGAGGCTGCCGTCTGCTTCACCACATTGGTGATGGAGCTGAAGAAGCCAGAACTGGATGGAGCAGCCTGGGGCCGGCGCTCAGGGGCTGGAGAGACAGACGGAGCAGCAGGAGGAGGAACGGTGGCTGGAGCAGGAGCAGGAGACAAGGACGGGGCCTGCTGAGAGGCGGCGCTGGGTGGAGGAGGTGGAGGAGGATCAGGCCTTTGCAGATCAGTCATGTAGCCATTGGGAAGGTTGGCAATGAAGCTGCTGTCAGAAAGGCGACGGCGCAGGAAGTTCATAGCTGCGACTGGTGAAGGTTAAACCTTGGAGGAGACAGATGGAGAGCTGCTCAGTTGTTTATGGAGATGGACCTCCTGAATCACTATTCTGTAAAACTTCCTGCTAATAAGGGTTTATTGAGATGGATGTCCTAATGATGATTAAATGCTGCTTCTCTTCCTCGTGCTCTCTGCCGTTTGAGCTATGACAGCCTGAGCGAGAGATGCTCGTGCTCTGCCTCAGCCTTCCCGCTTTCTCACGTCCCCGCCCTCTCTCTTTTCACACACACACACACACTCTCCCCCTCCCCTTCTCACTCTGCTGCGTCATGACCTACGTAGCTGTGTCGTACTGCAATAGGGGTTTCCAATGAAAATAGATAAGTGGGGGCACTACCCTCCACTACTCCATAATGATGGCATCCCCTTCTCCCGTCCCCCAAACCCTTTCTCTCCTTTTTTTTATATCTCAATTTGACCTACAGGGACTTAGGGACAGATTAATACAAAATTAATTGGGCGGAGCCTCTCTTCTGGTCCTTCCTAGCTGTGTAGCTCTGTGAAAAACAAACAATGTGTCATCTTCATTCCACTCACTAATTAACCCCTTATATTCCCACGGCTGTAGGGATGTCTAGAATTACATTCTTTATGCCTATCTTTTATATTCACTACACATTCAGGCTGTAAGTAAACATAAAAGCAGACTGATTCCCTCCGAGCATAATGTTTGAAATAGACAGATATTTCGCTTGTATTAACTAGCATATTTAAATAACAGCATTTACCCGAAGACAGCATACAAAAAGAGAGAGAGAGAGAGAGAGAGAGAGAGAGAGAGATGGATGGATGGATGGATGGATGGATGGATAGACATTTTATAGAGTGAATATGAGGAAAAAAAAAGAAAGATGGGTAAAATTAAATAGAAGAAAAATGAATTTCCATAATGTTGCTGATCAAGTCATTAGTTTTGTAATTAGGTTATGATTAACAATTCACAGGAAGATTATAGCTGCCAGTTTAGCATCATGCAAAATAAATTTAGAAAATTTTGTGAGAAGACATTCATTATGATTTGTCAAACGATATGAATGAACTTACTTGTAAGAGAATCTGGTATCTGGTAAAAAAAAAAACACCACCATTTATATTAAAACTCCTCCATTTGTGTAAATGTACACATAATGAAATGTATTAATGTAAACCCTAACTGATATATAAATTATATACGGTGAAATATGTCACTGGCGACAGATGACACGGTCAATTATATTAAAGACCTGAAGAAAAGCAATCCAAAAAATAATATAATACAATCCAAAAAAGCTATAATCCAAAACTATTCTATATAATAGAGTCAGTGTGTGTCTATGATAGCTAGACTATTGGATTTACCTGCATTGAGGAAGCTTTATTTACCTTGTATTTTTTTTCCATTTATTTACCTATTTTTTTATAGTTCGTGACCTTACATTTTGTGGTGGTGTGCATTTACGAGTAAAAGAAGACTGAAATTCATTTCACTTTAAAAGTGTAGTGTAAATGGTGTCAATCTAAATTGGTAGGATCCCAGACAGTATGAAAGGAGACTCTCTAGAGCTTTATAAAATCTCTTAGTGCTTCCAGATCAATGTATCTGTCTACTCTAATAGAAGGCAACAAAATTAACCTGAGATTTTTATTTAATACTGTAGCAAAACTAACTAGGAGTAAACATACACAATGTCAATATATTAAATAACAAAATTGAAAAAAATTGAACTATTTTGATTAATTTAATCATAGAAATCATCAACCTGTGTACTATATCTGATCCCTTACCTGCATGTTTCACTGACTTTGTACCTAAATACTTTAACTCCTAAAGTCATCAATCTCCTGATAAAAAAAAAAAGCTAAAACTGACCTTAACCCTTGTTGGCTGTCCATTTAAAGGCCAATATCAAACCCTGCCTTAATCTTGAGATTAAGATCCTAGAAAAGGTTATAGAATAGTAGATATATTCATACAGTAAATAGGAATAGATTCACCATAGAAAACAGACAACACTGGTTAACGTGGTAAATGACCAACAACCGGATTTATCAGGGTTGTGTTTACTTTAATGTGTCA
>JAOTRN010000001.1:16703702-16714158 GCA_028566695.1 Bagroides melapterus
GAAGAATCTTGGGGATAAACTTTTCAACAGTTTCATTTAATTGAATTTTTTTTTTACCAGTGTTACTTGAGACATTTAACTGTTTGTGCTTGCTGTTCATCCACCATGTGCCTTTGTTTTGATTCTTGTCCTGTCTCGACCCCTACCCTGTCACTGGCTTTTTTTTTTCCTTTGTGTGTTTAGCCCTTAATCAACTTTAATACTTAGCATATTTCTCCTCCTGATTTGATTTTCTTATATTTTAGTATAGATCAGTCCGTGTGTGGCCTGAATATGACCTGATCAACTTGTGCTCTCTTTTCTACTGCATCTGATGGTTCGGAACCCATCTTCTGTCTGAGGTAATAGCCAGGAGAGTGAATGAAACCGTTAACTCATTCTAGTACACGTGACAGATGACAGTGTGATCGTAATAGCAGAGACCTTTATTACAAAGACAACAGTTTGATCTGATATTTTTGTCAGACCTCTAAACAATAATTTAATGCATGGGCTCTGTTCTTTTTAGCTACACCTGACTACTATATAACCATCTCTTTGAATAAAAACATCTTAAATACACTGAATCTTTATTTCACTTCTATATTATAGACTAATTTCCACAATAGTTTCATATTCCTTGGATCTGTCTCTTTTGATATTTTGCAGGCTCAGTGTTACAGCTAACTTAGGAATTGATTTGCAATAGGTCCATAAACAGATCTAAAAGAGTAAAGAAATAACTTTTGTAAAAACAAGAGAGTACTAAATTAATAAATATCTATAGGTTATCTCCATTATACCGTTAATTCAGTTTACATTAAGACTGCAATGTAATCTTCAACCACATCTCCTGAAAATGTATGAATTCTTTCTTGAGTTGTAAAAAGAAGCACTTTGTAGGCTGATCTACTAAAGTAATGGTATTGAAAATACCATAAATATATAAACTTCTCATGCTATGCCAGGCTCTTTTTGGAAACGGGGTTATAAATTCAGATGTTCAACCAGCATTCGAGTGCAAAAGGACAGCCTGTACTTTGTTACTTGCGTTCAGAAAGCACACAATTTGATTAGCACAAACCCACATATATTCACTCCAGTGTGAAGTAAAATCCAAATCTGAGCTGTTTTTATTTATTTAGGGTTCTTTTCTTTCTTTCTTTTTTTTTTTACACTGAAACTTGGCAGTAGTCTGTGTTCTCAGCCACTATCCCATAACAGACAACCTTTAATGGAGGTTTAACTGCATGCAGGATTTCAAAGGTGCTCAAGACTAAAGTGTAGAAAAATTATTTTAAATCTCTGGATTTCATCCAGATCTACAAAATGAAGACAAAATGCTGAGAAAATGGTGTTGTTGCTACAGTTATTAAGGATGTAAATCGTACTCACAGTTTCATAAAGGGCCTTAAAGAGCTCAGCAAGTGCTGTGTTCAGTCTAGTGTTATATTTAATCCACCACCCAACTTAGTGTGAAGACCTTCTGTACTTACATCATGTCTCCATAAGACAATGATATTCATCAAAGACACCAGTGTTGAATAATTATCTGTGCAGGTGAAATGATGTACTGTTCACATAGCTAATTTTCATCTATAGGTTACTGTAGCATCATGGTCCTGGAGAAACGTTGTCTCATTGCACTGTGTACTGCGTAAGCTATATATGGTTGAAATTACAATAAAAGCTTCTTGATTTGACTTGACTTAATGAAGGGGTACACAATGGTACACTACTCTGTAGTTTCTTTCCATAGCATCTCAAATCCCCAATACTGGGTAGGTCTCCCTTTTGCTTGTAGCCTTATGACATACAAATGTATTCAATTGATATTAAGAAGCCCAGTGTTTGCAGAGAAAACACTCCACAAAATTCCCACCAAGCTGAACTGTTAAACACCAGGCAGGTTGAGTCCATGGATTCATGGTTTGATGTTTTGTTGGTATTCAATTATTAGTATTCAGTATTAGATTCTTGTTTTGACTGGCAGTGGAATGTGGTCTTCTGCTGTTGTAGCCCAGATATTCTCCCGTAATTATAAGTGGTAGTTATTTATTTAGCCTTTCACACCATTCTGTGTAAACTCTAGACACCGTTGCATGAAAAGGACTTCACAGGAGATCGCCAGTTTCTGAAATACTCAACCTAAACTATTTTGTTGGTTGTTATGCCAAAGTGTTTTGAAAGAACAGGATCTGCTCTGAAGCAGAGTGTACATAGCGTCATGGCTTGGGCTTGCATGGCTGCTTCTGGTGCAGGCTCACTCATCTTTATTGATGATGTAAATCATGATGAAAGCAACAGAATGACGTTTACTGGAACATTCTGTCTGCCAAGTTACAGACGAATGCATCCAAATTATTCTGGTGGAACATCATGCAGCAAAATAATAACCCAAAACACTGTCAGCACAACAAAATACTTGAGACTTTCACCGAACAAGTGGAAGATGGGAAAACATCACATAAAAAGAACAATTCATAAATTATTTGTAACTGTTAACTCTGTTCAAATCATTCAGCTGTCTTTTATATTATTCCCAATTATCATTATACCAAACCAATGAAGTCTAGAAATCAGCATAAGGAGACTCTTTAAAAATGTTGTGTAGTGACTGAAATACTGAGGAACCTAGCAGGAACCTCTGTGGTGCTTCTGCAATATTACATAGTTTAGTAATAATTTTGTTAATTATTCTTATTCCCGTAGCTTTCTGATGTTTACCCATTTGCAGTGATCGCTGGTAAATAACAGATATTCCAGTGTAACTAGCAAGACCATGCTCTACCACCAGCACAATGGTGGGGTTTGATGCTTGCAAATAGAACGCAAGAATTTATGATCTGAGCAAAGGAAGGTGAACACACCATACACTCGCTGTTCAATTGGTTAAACGTATGAGAATACTGTTGCTAGGCAACTGGGAAAAATAGATGCAGTATGTGGAAGCTAGCTAATAACCAAGGATAATGATTTAGTTAAGGCTCTTACAGCTGTTAGCTGTTAGATCTTATATTCAGACAATGTAAAGACACAGGCACACTGATGGTGGAAACATCAGAAATATGAAAACTATTGGGAATATCAGCATTTCTTTCAGATTTGGAATAATTACCATGTATGAATATAAATGTATGTACATTACAAACTATTAGACTTGCCATTGACCACAAACAGAACATTCCTACAGTATGTTTGTATACAGAGATCAGTAGTAGTGAATAGCACAGGAGATACTGTTTTGAGAAGACAGTATATTCACAACTCTGTATGATCATAGCACCTGTATTGGCAGATATTATGTTGTACCATGCTTGTGTTTGATTAGCTGCCAGCTGTTTGTTATTTACTTGTATCAGTGGTTCAGTATATCTGACGTCAGATAAATATAAAATTCTAATTATTCCAACCATTTTCAAATGAAATCATGACTATGAGTATAAAACCTGGTATGGTATGTAGTTCTTTTTTTTCCAAATGTTGGCATGCACGTGCTCTTACTAGTTCGTATTCTTTAAAAAAAAAAAAAACTAAAATAAAATGTATTTATTTAACAAAGAAAAATGTAAGAAAAATTTTAAGGATGTCATTTGAGGAAGAAGCCTTTAACATTTATGAAATTTTGCAGGCACCCTCATCTAGAACAACTTACATTTATCTAATTTACAGAACTGAGCAATAAAGGGTTAAGGGTCTCATGCAAACAACTATTTCGGTGGGAATTGAACCCCCAACCCCTATGGTGTAATGTGAAGATGCTACCCACTATGGTTAATTTCACATAACTGAACACAACACATATAATCATGTCTTAATCTGAGGACTAAACCATATCTGCAGGCATTTTGATCAAATTATTTATTCCAATCACCAGTGATCATCTCTGATGTGGTATTCTGTTTAATTACATCTTAATTACATAATTATATTGCATAATTACATAAAGGTTCATCTGTACTACATTTAACCAGTTATTAATAAATAATTGTACAACTGGCCATAACGTATTGTATACAATAATTTAACATAGTGCACCTCTACTTCATCAAACACCTATATATGATATATCCTTATTAATTTTATTTCCATTTATTAAAATGTATTGTGGTATTTCTCTGTATAGATGCAAATAATCCAGTGTTGTGTGTTTGTCTGTTTAGTGTGTTGCATGTGCATTCATTAAGGCATGTAGAAACATACCTGCTGATTTAGATTCAAACTGAAATTATAGGCACACATATTAATAATTGTAACAATCCTAAACCCAGAGCAAGAACACATTGGCAAAATACATGCATAATTTAGATCGTTCATCCAGAGAAACATTATCATTATTTCTGTGGTCATTACATTGGTAATGCAGAAGTACAGCACAAAATCTCAACTAACGGGGTCTTTATCATTTGAAATGTGCTATGAAACATAAAAACAGACTATGATGTTCCACCTTGATCGGAAAAGTAAAGTGCTGAGTTCAAAGCAACTTTCTAACAAGAGTTTTAAGCCAACAATGGATTTATTGGGTTTCTGAATACCAGAAGAAGAGAATATTGGCAATAAATGTATGACCACATGGTTGGATGAAACCACCAAATAAATAAAAACAACCACTGTGTTTTTCAACCACAGTAACAGTTAAAGGACAAATGGAACTCCACACTATAGCAGACTTTGTTTGTTGGAACCCCACAACAAATCTGCAACCAGAGGCTTGTTTTGAGTCATTTGGTTTTATTTGGGCATTTCCACAAGGCATTAAGCAGGAGAGTCACAAAAAGCCTAGTATGGTCTGAAAAGGGGAAAAAAAACGTAAATTAAAAAAACCTGTTAATTCTGAGTAAATACATGATTAAATAATGGAAAGATAATAGGCTGAAACATAAAAAAATCTAATTCATAATCTAAAACACTAGAATACAAGAAATTATATCTAGTTAATGTGCTTACTTAAATGTATGCCATTTTTGTTATCACCTAATAAGACTTTTATTTATCATCATTATTTCCTGTATTGTGGAGAAGAGTCAATATTCATACTTGAATAATTTATATTTATGTTAATGACACTTGGCAGATGACCAAATCCAGAGTAATTTTCCATGAATACGGCAATATTTCACCAGGTCACTGACTAAGAATAATTGTAGACTAGAACATATGTTGGGAGGTAATACAGTAAGAAAAGCACACAGACAACCTTTTTAATTTGAACAAGCCAATTTAATTACTTCATTAAGAATTAAGTCTTTAGATGCTATTTGAAGACAGCCAGTGACTCAAAGGATTCAGTCAACATTGAGATTCTAGAACAGAGAAGAGTCTTGATGCTTGCCCTGTAACCTGAGAGATGGTGAGAGCTGTCAAGCAGTGCTAGAGGATCTTAGGGAGCTTGGTGCGGTGCAGGTGTGATAATTCTGATAAATCTGATGCACGGAGTAACAGGAAGCTGGTTGATGGAGTGTAGCCAATGGCTGGTGTGGGAAAACTAAACAAGTAGCTTTTAAAAAGTACTAGTAAATGTTATAGTAGAAAAAGCTTACAAACACTTAGAAGAATGGTGTGCTCGGAGTTTTATTATACTAGTATAAACATCCTCTATGTTATACAGGTTGTAATATGATATTTTATAATAATATGCTTTGGGAAACCAATGTGTACAGCTGCTCACAACTGTGCCACCCAGTATAGCATAATCTTACATATACCTTCCTATATTCTCATGCCCATAAATAAATCCCCTCATTTGAGCAAGATTATAAAAAGCCATGAAGCCGTGTTAAGTCAAGTGGGTTTTTATTGACAATCCTCTATAGAGCTTGCATATAGAGCATATACATCACCCCAAAATGCCAGCTCTCCAGCACCATGGTGCAGTACAAGACTGCTTATAGTAGAAATACACAACAGTGTGAGATGAGTACAATACATAGACAGAACAATATGTACAAACAATACAATTAATAGACGGAACCTGGGCTGAGTAGTGTAGTGTACTGAATAGTGTAGCAGCAAATAGAAATTGATTTTTCACCATTAACTTTGCTCATTAACTGTTTAAAGCAAACTGGAGGAAGACACACCATCCTATCCTCCAAATGCTGCATGACTTACATTTTTTGTTCATACAGTATACGTATATGCATGTCTTCTGTTCAGCAACATTATATTTGACGCCTAACCTCTCTGTTTTAGCAGTGCAAAACTGACAGTTTTATGACTGCAGGCTGGTGGTGTGAAATGTGTTGCAGTTAAGGAGCTCTGTTCACAGAAGATAGTTTAAACTCCAAATAGGAGGTGTATCACCATGGCAACAGCCTCCGTAGTGGAGTAGCACTCTCTATTCACATCATGATGGAGATGAAGAGAGCACAGGCTCAGATTCATTCGGAGACTCACGTGCACTCATTACCATGGAGAGCTTCGATCTAAAAGGACAAAATATCAATCTGGACACAATGTGCAGTCGTGGACAGGACGATAAGGATGCCAATCTGCATTCATGAATTACACGTCTTCAAAATGTACTATATATACACATATGGCACTATATGTGTATATATATAGTACATTTTGAAGACGTGTAATTCATGAATGCAGATTGGCATATATCTATCTATCTATCTATCTATCTGTCTATCTATCTGTCTATAAGTATGATATACATGCTGCATTCATGATCTGTCTGCCTGTCTGTCTGTCTGTCTGGATAGATAGATAGATAGATAGATAGATAGATAGATAGATAGATAGATAGATAGAACCTCCGTTGACACCATGAACACACCATTCTCTTAATATAAGTAAACAATATCGCACAAGCAGTTATACTGAACACATAGCTATGATTAACTACAGCCGAATCACAGCCATGTATATAATCTAAGTCCCGGATTGTCAGCTTTTACACAACACTTCTCGAAAGAAGTGATTCATATAAGAAATTAATATAGAGCAAGTGACATTTCGATGTAATAAACCAAAATGTTCTATTTATTTATGCTGTGCTAGCAGAAATAAATCCCGAAGAAAGCTGCACACACTTTACACCTCACCAGCTAGCTCTATGTACATTCCTATTAAAAGTCCGCCCCTTTGATGAGCTTTCATATTTTAATCCAGAAGTTAACTTCCTCAAATGGTTTATCGTCATCACATATTTATCGTGAACACTGCTGATTTGAACCAGGAAGTGGAACTTTACGTGTACTCAACCAATTAAATTAGTGCACCAGAACTAAAGAGTGTATAATATGAACAATATTGTATTCTAGTATAGTAGTCATTAATTATTATCAGCTTTGTTTTAATTCTGAACTTGGCCAAAGGATACTTCCTTTATAATTATGCATGTTCATTTCTATAATTAACCGCAAAACAAACAAATTCCCTGAAGTAATTAGCCACCGCGTGAGTTCTTAATATGATGGTTTTGTACTGCTGCATCAAAAACCGTTATGGTACAACAGTGTACCTCTTGTGGTAAAACAGATGTACTGCACAGAGCACTACCTGTCATAGACAGACAGACAGACAGACAGGCAGGCAGACAGACAATCAGGCAGGAAGAAAGACAGGTATATACATACACAGATCTATCAAATATGCTTTATGCAAATAATAACGTATGCCAGTTCATAATTAAATTATTATGTGTTATTAGATCACTACAAAAAGTGTGTTTTTTGTTTATATTCAGAAATTAATATAAATGAATTTTCATGCAGACCTGTTCAGGATGTACCCTGCCTTCGCCCGTAGATGGCTGAGATAGACCCCAGCTGATCCCTGTGACCCGGGTATTCCCGGAATAAGCAGGTATGGACAATGAATGAATGAATGAATGAATGAATGAATGAATGAATTTTCATGCAGGAAGCGTCCTCCTGAACACAAGAGGGCGATGTTCTAACCCACAGTTTAAAGGCATTTTTAAAAGGCACATTTAATGAAACGCTAAATAAATGGCAGACTTCGTTAAAGAGTATATATTCGTTAAATAGGATATATCTTGAACAAATTTGATCCGATACACTGTCAGGTATTATCATTTATATGTTACAGGGCACTCAGATCTTTCCTACTCATTCCTACTCTACAGGTAGAATTATGTGAACTGCCGATATTCAAAGGCTAAAATTATTGTTAGCATACTGACTTTTAATAAAGGGACATACTGTATCTCATTCAGTTAAAAAGTCTATCCTGGAAGCTTTTCTTTTTGGCTTGTGTCTTTGGGATTGTTAAATGATCTGACGTCGTTGTGTCATTTGTTTTCCCTGGTTATTCCCTGTGCCTTCGGTGGTTCTTCAATTACAAAAAATCGCCGGTAGAGTAAAGAAAATATAGCTAAACAATATCCAGAGTAGAATTATTGAATTATAACAGTTAGAATTTTACTGATGGTTTTAAAGATCCTGAAACTAGTGCAACTGCAGCTGCTGGTTGTATTCCACATTTTCAAATTAAAATGTCAAAAAACAGATATACTCAAGTAGGAGTATTCTCACCAGAGGTGATAGCAATTTTGTTAGTTATTTGATGTGGAGGACACTTGACCTTTTGAGAATGGAGATATGTTCAGACTATTAGTGATATGCTCATTTTCTGCATTAGCATGCATGCTATGTCGGAGATCTTCCAGACAAGATATTTTGCATGAAATACTATTATGTTTGGTGTTGATAAATTTAAGTATAGAGATTTTCTTTCTTTATGTTTCAGCAAATGTCCAGATGAATAGAAACAGCTAGACCATCTGGCAAAGTCTCTGAAATATATAACACATGCATAGATACATATCTCATTCAAAAATAAAAATAAAGTAGCAAGATGTTTGGCATGAGGTAGAACGGGGGGTGTTTGGGTAGCTATTGAAAGAGTAAAACTAAGAAGACAGAGAAGACAATGCTTTTGGGCGTACAGCTCTGAATCATTCTCTGTATAAAAAATATGAATTGCAGTAACGTTACAAACTCCAGCCCAATAGGTGGCGGGAATGTGCCATTCATGTTCGCTAGAAAACTCCAAAAGAAGACGAAGAAGACGACTCTAAATCTAATAATTCAACGGTTAAACTGTTGATTTTGTGAGACTTTATTAAATTTTCATGTGTGATAAATGTATTCTACTTATTTTTAATCTATGAATTGTTAGAAATCGCTTCAGTTTGATAACTACTTAACCATCTTTTCTAAAGGGGCCGAATTTCGAATAGCTTTCTACATCCTACTTTAGTATACTATATACAGTATGAAGCAAAGGCTACTTAGTGCACTAGATATTGTACGGAAAAGCATTTGGGACTGAACCTTAGCCAAGTTGCTGCAGCATATGTACCCTATGTGGTTAGCTACCTGCTAAAGTGTAAGTTGCACTATTTACTGAGTGAGAACTATGAGCGATTTAATTCGGAGATTGTAAAAAAGAACATGGAGAATGAGTTATTTTAAAAAATGGCTATTGCGGCGTTACAAAACTCGAGTGTGTTTTATCGGAGGATTCTGTCTCAGTTTCCACAAGACATTAGCTTAGCTTTTGCCTATGGATCTGGAGTGTTTAAACAGGCTGGGGCCAGCCAAGGTCAGATGCGGGTAAGATTTATTAAGTGTATTTATCATTTATTCTGAATTAATTTAGTTACATATAATGATAGAATATGATTGAAACAGCAGCACATTGGTTAAAGTGATTGTTCTTGTGTGTACAGAATAACATGCTGGACTTTGTGTTTGCTGTGGATGACCCCATCACTTGGCACACCATGAACTTAATAGACAACAGAAAACACTACTCTTTTCTGAAATATCTTGGTCCAAAACACATCAGCAGCATTCAGAATGACTATGGAGCCAGAGTGTACTACAACACCCTAGTACCCTCGGATGAAAGGGTTAGTAAGTCCTTGGTTCTGATCAGAAATCTTGATGTGGTTGGTATGTTTGTCCCTCAGTATCACCCAAAACAGCACAGAAGATTAACACAGGTGTGTATGAGGTGAGGACCGGCATGATCAACAGGGATTTTTAGTGTGTTTCTGTTGTCTAGATTTGAGGTGTTGAGCAATAATTCAATCTATAAGTTATACTGTAAAACTGTTAAATGTTTCTTTGCAGCTGATCAAGTATGGAGTCATCAGCACGGATGCCCTGATGGATGACTTGCTTCACTGGAAAACGATGTATATAGCAGGCAGACTGCACAAACCTGTACGAATTTCTCAGAACATTTCAGTGTCTAGTTTGATAGAATGAAATCCTTGCTGGGAAAAATGAATCAGTTTGGTTGGAAATGCAAAACAGAAGGCAATACGTGTTGGGACTGGTTTCTCAGTTAAGCTGTTTTTAAACAAAATCAAACATTGTGATAATGATCATAGAAGCTGTAGCAATGCTTAGCCAGGTATTAAGGCTAAACTGGATTTTTCAGTATGGATCTCATTCCTCATGATTTGTTTAGCATTTCCTCATGGGATATG
>JAOTRN010000001.1:16727361-16738167 GCA_028566695.1 Bagroides melapterus
ATAATAATAATAATAATATAGGGTGTGATGTGCCATGACAAAAAGCATAGTTATAGAATATATTTTTGGGTATACAATCAAGAGGGAGCAGAAATTGTTCATGATTTTAAATTCACTTTAAAATAGTATGTTTGCCTCAGACCTCTGAGGGGGTTGATTCTGCCCCACCTCCCACTGAGGTGACTGTAGCAAAGAAAAAACCCTTAGATGAAAGAGGAAGAAACCTTAGGAGGAACCAGACTCAGAAGGGAACCTATCTTCATTTGGATCACACTGGAGGGTGTGATTATAAATTGTTCTAAAAATTGGAGAGTGTTATTTTGAATAATGTCCTTTCTGCAGTCATTGCGTGTATGTTCAATATTAGTTACAACATAAAGGGATATATTTAGTAAATGCTAACACCATTCACTAACATCTAATGCTGCTTCCTCACAACATCAACAGAAAACAAGTGACATTTCATCACTACTAGGTATTAGTTTTAGAATGAAATGAGTTTGCTTGTGACCAACGAGGTATCTAATTACAAAGCAGGAATAAGAGTCTCATCACACGTACACTTCACCTCTTTGACTACCTGTTACTAGGATATGATGTAATCGTCTGATTTACATAATATATGCTGATCTCATTGGGCCGAAATTAGCCAATCAGAAAGCTCCGCTCGCGCCACCTGCCAGGAAGAGAATTCCCTCATTCCTATCATTCTTCCTGAACGCTCGCGCCTCGTTGGGCTTTTACACGGAAAGTTTGGATACTCGCGGCACAATTCGGCTTTTTCTTGTGGAGTCTAGACTGTTTGTGGATAATTTTCGGCTTTTCTGTTTTTAAATTATCTGCACTTTTCGTGGTCTCGGACAATTCCAAAGTGGCGCTCCAAAGTGGTATGTAGTTAGTCAGTTAGACATTGAACAAAGTTTGTTTATATGTAAAGCGCTCGAGACTTCAGGATAGCTGCTAACCGATTAACCACAAAAATGCTTAGTTTTTTTATATTTGCATTTTTAGATCGTTTTCAATAGTAAGATTATTCCACACGTCACGTGTTTTCGTGACGATACCAATTTTAAATAAAAAAAAGGTAAATTAAAGTAATTAAAATGAAGTAGATAAAATGTTTGTTCGTGTCTGTTTAAATAATAGAACTGGATAATCTCTTCGTGAGAAATCTCTTAATCTTTGTTTCTTAATCTTTGCACATGCAAAACAAGTTTAGTTAGAGCAACGAAAGCAATCCTAGTGCAGTTTTGCTTCATATTGTTTCCTTTCGATTGTAAACACGGTACAAATGCGGCGGTATTTTAGGAATGTGAAGTGTAGAACAAAGCGAGCACTGAGAAATCTCCCAAGGTTTTACAGAATGAAGCTATAAATATCCCCGTGATCTTTAACGAAACGAGCTTGTGTTCATGCTGAAATACGTCTTCGAGGTATTTTGGAGCTTTAAATTAAACTGTAGTAATAATCTCCGTTTGCGCTTCTATTGGATCAGGCTGAATGAAGGAAAATCGCTAAAAAAATTTTTTTTCAGCAGGGTCTCACCGAGGATGGAAACACCTTTGGATGTTTTGTCAAGAGCAGCATCTTTAGTGCACGCTGATGATGAAAAACGTAAGTGATAATCAGCTTTGTTTATAATAAGTCATGTACACACGGAATAATGAAATTATTTATGATATTATTTAGGCTTTTCAGTGTATTGATATCACGTTGCAATACTGACATACAACATAAACACCAGGTCTCTATGTAATCTTCGTGTGTGTGTGTGAAAGAAAGGAAGAAAGAAAGAAAGAGAGAGAGAAAAGCTTCAGATATTTCTATGCCACCTGATTCATTAAGCGGGTGGTCCAATTTGGGGATCGTATATAATCCATAAAAATCCAACTTTGGATACTTGAAACACATTTTTGGAACTTTTTTGTGATATTAAATCTATGTTTTGTGTTATCTTGGACAAAAAGTGTTAGTATTGTGTACTATTTTAAACTAAATGGGTTAGCCGTACATACCCACAAGGCACCACCGTGACCAATCTCACAAGCTCCAGATGAATATTTCTCATCAAAATTATTTTGGTCCGGTTAGAGAACAAGCTGTATCTGTAAACAGCAAACGTTGAACACAGTTTAGCACATTTTTGCAGAAAAGCAGTTTTAATATACTTCTAGACCAATTGCATTCAGAATGTGGAGCGATATGTTTGCTGTAGGAGCGGTGTAGTGTGTATTGCCACCTCTCCACTCCAGACTCCCAGAGTCTGAGTTTTCCATTTGTTTATTTTTGGTTTATTTCCCCTGGGTTCTCTATTTTCTTCCTAGCTTCAATCAACCTATTGTAGATCTATGGTAGATTGCCTCTAGATGTGACTGTGTGGGTATGTGTTACCCTCTGATGGACTGTCTTCCCTTTTGGGGTGAATTCGCGCACCCTGTCAGTGTCTCAGCGTTTTTGGTGTAGACTGCTAATTCGCTGTAAAATGGTTAACGTAATTAATGTTTGCTATAAATAAAAGTTGCTGGGGTATTTTATGTTTTGGGCAGGAAAAATGAAGGTTGCACTTTTTTTTTTCTCAAATCCATACACCATTTATTTTATTATTATTATTATTTTTTTTTTTAGCAAATCCCATTTAGCATAACAGTTGTAGCATGTCCAACTTTATTCATTGTACATTGTACTCATACTAGTGCATACTCCTCCATTTTCTTAAAATCAGTGTAGATATTTCTGCCCTTAGTTCCCCATCAGTGTAATGATGCTTTTGGAACATACCTGGCTAATGTTATTAGTAGAGTAAATCACTACAAAATCATATCACACCAGGGCCATGCAAAATCCCTTAATCTTTTGCTCCTAGTAACGACAATACAATATAAAAATGGCATTAATATAAACGTAGGCTACCAGTTTCCTAGCTAAACCTTACAGCAACATGAGAACTGTACACCAGGGACCAGGAAGAGCTGTTTTTCAGTCAGGGCTATAACATGATTCAAATCTGAACTGCAACATGCAGACCTCCAGACAGCAATTCAGTCGCTCCGCAGCCTACAGTCTCTCCATAATCACCCTGCAATTTCTCCGGTCAAATAAATTCCTTCCTAGATTAAGTCTGACACAAATCCTGCTCAGCAGGCATTTAGGATTACTGAGATTGGGTGTGCACGACCTAGTGATGGAAAAAGTACACATTTTCAAGCCTTGCTTAAACGATGTTGTTCGCCACTGCGCTATGACTTTAATGAATTTCCTTTCAGTAAGATGTTGGGTGAATATGCAGCACACTCTGTTGAGAGAAACTAAATAAATTCACTGTTTGCCTCATACATCTTAAAGGCTTAGATACTGATTATATTTCTCCCAAAATGTGCTTCAGTTTTAGCTTAACTTGGATATGACTAAAGTTCTATTTGAACAGGATAAGATTTGGGATAGAGGTCGCACAGATGGGGTGCACACTGCATAAACTACATTTTATTACTGATTATTTAATCTTTATTATAATCACATGATATAGGAGGCACAGATCATGTCTTATACCTAAACCTTACCAGGTCACATGACATGGAACTCAACAATGTCTCTTCTATGACAAGTTGTAAATATCTAAATAAAAGATACAGTTGTTTTGCATTTGAATCTTGGACAACCCTTAGTTTTATTTTAGATAGCTATAGAAAATAGTATAGAAGATATCTATACTGAAGAATTAACATGCAAAGTGAAATATAGAGTAATCATTCTAGATATTTGTACAGTCCGTAAAAACGACTGACATGGCTGATTTGGTTGAGAATGAAATCCCAGAGGTACTCCTATATTAATTACACGATTAACTCTTCAGATAATCTAAATCTTAGAAAACAAGGCTTAAACATTCATGGAAAGGAAACCTCAGAGATGAATCAGGACCTGAACGCTGTTGCTTCACTGACTGTGGCTCTTCTAAAAGTTGCTGGACAGGACGTTTGCACCCCCCACAGTCCCCCTGCTGTGTTTTTGTTTTGAACTGATGTGATGTCACTCTTGTTGTTCTTGTGCGTCCTCCTTTTGTCCTCGCACAATGCGCTTGACCTGTTTTCACAATGGCGTGCTGCAGCCCAACTGAAGCGCTTCACTCTTGTTTCTTTTAAGACAACTCCTAGGAATGCTTTCGCTTGCTGGAACACTTTGAGGGAGAGGCTTTGACTCACTCAAGTGCACTTTTGGCTCCTATCTATGGCTGGAAAACAACATTCAGCGAGAATATGCGGCTAACTGGAAGGAGTGGTTTCTAACTAGTTATGCTGTTTTGATGTAAGTCAGGTGGTGACTTGGAAATGACTGCAGAAATTCTCCAGGCTACTCGGTTTTACTGGGCCCATGACTGAAAACCGCACAGGTCAATTGTAATAAAGCCTTTTAATACCATTAGAGGCCTAGACCATGGCCAGAGTATATTTACTCACTGTAAATAACTGCTTTGACCAAGCTAGTCTAATTTGTACTACAGAATTCTCTGGGAATGTGGTGGAAGTTGGAGATTTGTGACTTTGTTAACCCAAACTACAAAGGCAACTGGTGTAATTACAGTAAAATCTTTTTAATTTATTTGGTCACTTGTCAAACAAGGAGGATGAGGACTGACATCAGCTTCCTCTGAGACACGAGACAGAGACTGCAACGTTGTGAATTCTGTTTCTGATAAACCAAGTGCAACTGAACACACTAACTGCCCTCTTCTGCACTCACCAGCTCACACATGGCCACGATTGGCTAGTGTCTGGTTGATGGAGATAGAGCTTAATTTTTGTCAGTTTAGCTCAATTAGACAAGTGAAATTTTACAAGTCTGTAACCATATTTATTTATCTCCAGGTTGTTGGAACTGAGTGTTTTGGGCATATTTTTATATATATATATTTGCTTGCTTTAAAACCACATGTTCAAATTAAAACAAGTACATCTCAAAAACTAAAACGTGTAACTGATTATGATACTTCGAATAAGTGGAATCTGCTTGTGTTCATAACGTGTAACGAACGATCACTTGTGTCGGTTTTGCTGCATGTGCAGTGTTTACACATTTTTTCTGTCTGTTCTTTTAGTCTTTAGTCTGTGTTAGAATTGTGTTAAATGTAGGAGGAAATGGTCTTTATAGTCGTATAGCTGAGCTTCTTCCTGTACTTCTTATTTGCAGCATGTGTAGATACATTCAAGGATTTGTATGTTTAAGAAAAGATTTATAATTTCTGTCCTGGCTCGCCCCTGGTGGAACGGGTTAAAAGGTCTCTCGTTTCCACGATCTAACTATGTCAAACTTTGGTTGTGATCCAAATAGTAAACTTCATGTGTGTTAATGAAAGATTGTTTCTCCTTAAGCAGGGCTAAATTCTCTGAAAATGCACTCTCACAATCTGCTTGGCTCAAATGCCTTGAAGTTCAGATCATTTTTTTATTTAGCAATGTGTGAAACTATGAGCTGCTGTTACTTGGGTCTTGTTTATTCTGATTTGAGTGTGCTCTTGAATCTCCACTACTGAGGTCAGATGTATTGTATTGTACAACTTTATTGCTGCCCAGATCAGTGAAATGTTTATTGCTATGTAGTGGACAGAACTAGAAACTAACA
Source organism: Bagroides melapterus (assembly GCA_028566695.1). Classification (NCBI taxonomy): domain Eukaryota; kingdom Metazoa; phylum Chordata; class Actinopteri; order Siluriformes; family Bagridae; genus Bagroides; species Bagroides melapterus. The sequence continues at coordinate 16,732,978 of JAOTRN010000001.1, forward strand.
TCTGCTGGATGTTGACACAGCAGTGCAGCCGGTTCAGGTTTCACCTTCAGCATCGACACCTTCTTGCCAACATGAGGTGGGTTAAACAATGAGCCAGACCGCCATGCCTTTACAGAGAGTGTGTTTTGCCAGGACACTGTTTCTACCAGCACCTGTTGCCTAGACCCATACAGGAAGTTGACCTTTTGGGTCTCTGGGACTTTTCTTCCTTTCCTTCGTGATGGATTGATGCACGTTCTTTGTCATCGTCTCATCGGACTGCCTCAACATGCCAGCAGCTCACGAAGGATAGACTTGTCCATAATTGCTCACCGTTTCTTTTGTGAGATTTGTGTCTCATGCCTCATTGCTGTGCTGTTTTACGCTTCTTATGTTTTGGCTTGTCCTAAGTTAACACGCATCAGACGTAACACGGTTGCCAGGAGATTCACAGAGAAGGTGTGTGAGTCACAATTGTTCCATGTGGGCATATGATGGAACAAAATTTGGTATTTGGCCTTTACACACTGAAGAGGTTAAAATGAAACAATCTTATGGCTGTTGTACAAACCATGATTAAAAATTAACCCTGCTTTTTTACTTTTGGGGGTTTGTCAAGACAAATGTACTTGTATAGCACTTTTAACAATGCACATCGTGTCAAAGCAGCTTTACAGAACACTGACATATAATACAAATGGTTTAATATTATAAATGGAAATTTAAAAAAAATTATTACCTAGTACGTTTTCAAGAAAATTTTCTTGCCTGGTTTATTGTTTTGGTGGCCTACAGTCTGCATCAGACTGTACAATTCTGCACATGACCTCACCATCTGAGAAGGAGCATCAGTTTTTTTTGTCATAAGCATTAGCATGAAGTCATTGATCAACGTTTTGACACTTATATGGTGTTCTTGCAACGTAGGGTAGAGTTCACCTTCATACTGCTATATGAATACACCACTATTGGTTGTAGAACTGGGTCTACAACACTGGAGAGCCATCATCATATGAAGTGGAGTTATGACAGCTTTCCACTGAATGTTTCAAAAATTCTTTCTAGGCAGAGTCTTAAATTAGTAACTGAAGAAGAAGGAGGAGCTCATCAGGTAATTGAGCTCGCCACCAGCGTACAACATCAGAAGCACAGTTCAGGCATCAGCAAGACCTTCAAGACCTGAATGTGATACGGTAGTTAACATTCTCAAACAAAACTTACTTTGGTTTTAGATATATATAGATTTAAGCCACTGAGAAATTCAAAAGCACAGCTAACATTAAGTTCCTTCTGAACTTGGCCAATAAGCTTCAAAAAGTATGGTCTTACGAAAATTTTGACTGTTGACAGTTTTATTTTCTTCCATTGTCTCTAACGGGTAGAGTCAATGCCTGAATGTCAAGAGGACAGCATCTCCTGATTAAATGTTAAAGTAATTTCAGATTAGATAATGTCACTGAGCTGGTGTAGCAGTGGTGAGAGGACTTTTAAGATGTCACTACTAAACAGTAATGGCTTCAAGGTCTTGGAGTAAAGGTCAGAGGTTGAAAGGTTAAGGGAGAATAGCAAGCACACAATTGAGTTAAGAGTTCACAGATGAGTTTCACTCGGTTCTAAAGGTTACTGTGGAACACATGTCAAGAAAGCTCAAAGTTGTCCAAACGCTTGAAGGACAGAAATGTTAATTGGTATAGTGGTGTGATTATCTTGGTGACAAGAAATACTGAATAATTAAAATTTGCAGCAATTAAAAAAAGGTTGAGAGATTTTTGCCTTTAGTTTGTTTCCATTAAACTCATGGCGAATATGGATTTTTTTTTTTTTTTGTAATTTTTTATTTTATTATTACTATAAAATGGGGGGGGGGGGGTGTCAGTGAATGAGACGCAATGTATATATACACTCCAAAAGAGTTTCTCAATCGTATTTTATTCATCATTAAGAGTCTCTCATGGGATAAATGCTTTAACCAGCGGTTAAATCCACACCTTTTATAAACTCTACATACAAGTGTTACCTGTAGTATTTTTATTATTACATTTTAATTAATTAATTCATAAATTTTTAGTACTTTGATGGTGATGCTATTAGAAAGTTTTTGGATCTTTTTTGCAGAAAAACAGAAAAAAGTGATAGAGTTGATAGATTTTGTTGGTTGTGACATTCTCACAAAATGAATGTCAGGCTTTGATCTTTGGATATTGTTGCAGTGTTATATGGCGTAGGGATGATATAAAATTCTATAAGCCTGTTTTTATTAATTTTCACTTTTGGGGATAATCTTTTTATTTGATTTGAGACACGTATAAGAGGAACAGTTTGGGTAGCAGAACAACAGCATTTCACCGTGTGAAGGATTTATAAAAGGTCTCTTACTGCTGTTTATCATCTGCACGAACAAACATTTCAAAGCAGTCAAACATTTTTCACATGAAAACCCTGGAGTTAAAAACTGTCACTTGTGTTCATCTTTCTGTCACTTAAAACCTTTTAGCATCTTGTAGTCTTTAAACCTGACGTGCAAATATCCTAGTTTTCAGCTCCAGCTTTGGATTTACTGTACACGTAGGTCCAGATATTTCTTAGAAGTTCTTTTATTTTTTAAAAACATTTTTTTTTTATTAAACTTAAAGCTGAAACTTAATCATGTTTTTGTTCCTGTCAGCTAGTACTTAGGAACTAAAGTAAAAGGAAGGCCACATAGGAATTCGTTAACATTTCTAAGCTTGCTGGAGTTGTGAGCCATGATATGGTCAGTGGAATGTTCTCCTTGACATTTCTAATGCAGTCTGCAGATATGAGAAGCATGCAATGGGAGGATGTCTTTTATCCATTACTTCTACGGATTGGCTTACCAACTATTTAGAGCATTTCAGTTACATTGAATTTTATTTCTATTGAGGTTTTAACATTAACACTGTCATAACATTGTCACTAAGTGGCTTTACAATATCCGTATATAAAGTCTAATTCAAAGTCTTTGTCCTAATGAGCAAAGAAAACTTCCTCATATGGCAAAAAAAAGAAGTTCTCAAGAAATCTTGATACTGAGTTATATTAGAGTTTTTAAAGTCTTTCGTGTTAAAGTAAATTTATTAACTCTTCAGTGATGGAACCTTGAGTGTAAACTGTTTGTAGAAATAACATTTGTTGTTGGGAAACGAATAATTCACTGTGTCATGGATTAAGAGGATGTGCAGTGCATGCAGCAAAGAGTGGCAGCAGAAATAAAAGCCTCTTTTTTTTTTTTTTTTAGCTTTTAGGAGTTCAGAAATGTAACACATACATGGGGACACTCTGGGACATAAGGAATGGTGGACAACATGCAAACATCCCGGATTACCAAAACTCTTTATTCTCTGTTACGTTGAACTCGCCAGATCTGCACCTTTTCCTTATGTGAAAATCATATTAACTTAACACTGCCTAAAACCGCAAACTGTGTTTGTGTCCTGAAAACTAAATGTGAGTCTATTCCATAACTGTAGGGCTGCTGTGAAAGCTCTGTCCCTGCTGTAGACTTTATTTTATTAACCAACAAACATCCTTCTGATGTAATCGGCCATCAATTTGAGACAATTCAGTGAAATTTTCCTGGGAGATGTATAGTGTTTTAAAGATATGGGTTGATATGGTCACTTGTTCTTTCTAAAGATTCTACAGTCTGGACAAACTAGAGCATGTTTATGTGTTTGTCTCTTATCCTTGCAATATTTTTTAGATGAAAGAAGGCTATCCTAATAATATGTGCTTTAAATAAGAGACTGGCATCAATAATAACCCTGAGGTCTTCTATTGCTGCACAAGATGTAATTGAAAATCCAACCAGAGTTACTATGTAATCAGAAAACTTTCTCCTAGTTTCCTGTGGTCCCAGTAGAAACTTACCTGTCTTGTCCGAATTAAGTAGGAGGTAGATACTCATGTCCTTTGCACATTTGTCAACTTTTATTAAGCTGGTTTGTCTCATCTGGCTTTGCTGAAACATATCGCTATGTGTCTTAAGCATAACAGTGGAAGCTAATACCGAATTTATGAATAATTTTACCCAGCGTTAGCATGTGTTTAGAAAAAAGATGAACAGAGTCTAGTGGAACATTTACCTTCAGTCAAATAAGTAAATAAATTGGTCTTCTGCCCATGAAAACGGATACAGGGGAATGTTTTACAAATGTGATCCTGTGCTTCTGTAAACTAGGAGCTTAATCCATAACTATGATATGAGAATTGTCACACTCGACAATACTGTTGAAGGATATGACTTCATAGAGCGGTGAAGCTGTATAAACAAACATGATTTTATTTTCTGTTTCTGCCAGCAACTGCGTAAGCAGCTTTTTGGAAGGACTTCAAGCTGTCAAGATTTGAGTTGTGTCACAGAATAAGTAAAGAAAGCTTGCATGCTGTTGCAGTGTTAGAGTGTGATGCAAAGTTTTTTCCTCTAATCCCACAGCAGTTAGATAACTGTATTTGTTTTCAGTTAATGAACAGCACCTTTTTTTTCTATCTATGTGTTTTTTCCACATTGTCGGAGCAGCAATGAGTCTTTCCTTTCACTTTTTTTTGGGCAGCTTGTCATGTTACTGAGAAATGGCACAGCACAAACAACTTATCTTAAAAACTCTGCTGTTGCAGAAAAAGGAAATGGACAGAGATGCACCTCTGACTGCTATGAAGCTCTGACATTGGAGACTCCTTCCATTCTGTGAATGAGCCATCATGTCAGAAACAAGAACATTAATAATAAAAAAAACCCCTGTAATTTTAACTGCCATTACAGTCAGATACCCTTATCCAGAGCTACTTACATGTTATCTCATTTTTATACAGCTGAATAATTGAGGGTTAAAGGCCTTGCTCAAGCACCCTGCTCGAGGCTACTCGGTGGACCTGGGATATGAGCTTACATCCTTCTGATCAGTTGGCTAACATCTTAACTGCTAAGCTACCACAATCCTCAACACCTTCTGATCATTCACAACGAAAGCCTGCTATCATCACACATCCTGATGTGAGACAGTGAATATACACACAGTCGCTTAATGTAACACAAAAGTTTAATAATGACTCAGCATGTCTTCCCTAACTGCATTCCTGCCTCACCAGCATGTATGGTATGTAGTCAGACAGAAGGATGGGTGGAAGAGATTTCTAGTGAAATGGCCTGAGGATTGTTTCTTCAGTTTGTTGACAGTATACACAAGTAAGGGT
>JAOTRN010000001.1:16748518-16769361 GCA_028566695.1 Bagroides melapterus
TTTTAATTCTCAGTTTTACTTTACGTTAGTTTTGTGTACTTTGGTAGTAGCTTTTGATGAGTTTTCTGGAGCTGTCTTATACCGTCAACCATCACTGGTTTGTTACAGCATGGGATCTGAAACCTGTCTTGAGAAGCTCCTTATTATAATGATATTATTTAACGCAAGTTACCACACCAAAACCAAACCGTGATGTAATACTAGGCATATGATGATTGTAGTGTGTAGCTGCATATCTTTCTTTTCATATCAGGCTTCAGTTCAGTATCTCAGAGAGCACAGACTATGATCTTTCTTTGGTCTGTTAAAACTTTGCATTTTGTTTTTGTTCTACATCTTATATGGTATTACCTCCTATTACGTTAACATGTGTTTTTTCTCTGCAGTATCATAGACACACACAGAAAGTAATAGTCACAGAGTGATCCAGTTCCCAGGGTGTAGCATTCTCTGTCTAATGGCACAGATGTTGATCAGTTTCCTTGCCACATCCTTCCTGTTTTGAAACAGCAACATTCACAGATGTCTGTCCACAACACTGTTATTTAACAGAACAGAGATTTGTGTGCATGTGTGTGTTTACTTATCCCATAGATTTTATTGTTTCCCTGCCTTGGGCTATAGGTACTTCACTTATTAGAACAAATTCCCAAAGTTCTCATTGACCTAGGCATGTACGTTATTGTGATATTCAACTGGCACAATATTGTGATTGTGGACACTGGCTGTTCTTTTGGTCCGTTCAGGATGAAACTGAAAATGATGATGCCAACATTCTTTTATAGTAAAAAGCAAAAAGACCACTGTGTGGCCTTCCTGAAAGAGGCAGTCATAAAATATACTATTATAATATTTCACTTTTATGGGAATTTTTAGTGGCATAACAGTTTGGGCAACTGTTGTGCTTTTGGAGTAGTCTGATTACTTCTACTAAGGTTTTGTTTTGAATTCCCAAACTGGACGAAGGTCAGAATGGTGTGTAGCTGTTGAGTTCAAATAAAGTGTGTGATGTCAGATCGAGTGTGTCTGGGTGGAGGGGAAGGTGTAAGGCTTTCCCCTCTCTGTACCATGCAGTAACAGACTCCTTTTGTCAGCAATCACTTGTCAAGTGTAGAAACGTGACCCAGAAGCTTCTGCAACTTCCAGACTGTAGACTGAAATTCTGAAATTGAACAGAGCCATACAGGGGACACTGGACAGGCCACATGAAGGAAAAAATAAGATCAGAACACTCCTACTAATGTATTAGAAGTTTATGGTTAAGAATATTTTATGGATTGTGCTTATACATATAAAATAGTACTGAGAACCTCCTACAAATATCATCTCGCATGACTGCGCTTCTTATTGCTGCCTTCCAGGGAGGATCAACCTTATTTAGGTGTAAAAAGTTTATTTTTTTAATGAAAGTCATTGTTTGAGCAACAACAGAGTATAGTGTTCTAATGCTGCTTTATTATACTCATACCATAATGTTGACGTGTCATTATAGTGCCCAGCCTTTGAGTCAGAATGCTCAATGACCTGTTTAAGTGCCTGGAGAGAAAGCAGGCCTGGCAGCACTAGTAACTGCACAAATGATCAGAAAGCTGTGAATTCAACTCTCAGCAATTTCAGGTCGCATGTTAAAGGATTTTAACGTTCATCTTTAGCCATGTGCTGAATTGTAATCATGACTCACATGCGAGTCACTTCAGATATGTGTGTCAGCTAGACTGGTAGGTGAATGCTTTTGAAAATATAGGCTAGACATATCAAGTGTTGATAATACTTTTTTGGCTCGCAATGTTGACAGTATCCCCAGAAATGGTTTGCATCGATAAATTTAACAGGTTTTTAGCAATTAACACTCAGACGTACAGTATGGCACATGGGCTGAACGATATGGTATTGTTCTTATAAAATCTGTAAACTGAATGTAGCCCATATCTGTGCTTTCTTAGCAAAATCTCAGTAAAATAATATGTATGATGTGCATTACGTACAACTTTGTAAATGCTTGTAAAGAAACTGCTTCTTCCTCTTCCTTGGCTGAGGACTCATCCTCGTATTGAGAAATCTGTCCAGAGATAAACTGATGTGTTGATGGAAAAACATGGAGCAAAAGCATTAGGATGGATCATGAGAGCGCCTTCCATGGGTCCAGCTCTGTTATTGCTTGGCGGCTGTTGTTGCGTGTTCAGCTTTGCTTGTTGTCTAAAGTTGGTGGATCACATGAGCCAGTGACAGGGGATGTAAATACACAGTCATGGCCCTTTTTCCTTGCTAGCACGACAGACTTTCCAGCTATTTTTGCTGCGCTCCAAAGAATCGCCAGAGAACACAGCTATACATACTGAAGCTGCCAGTGTACCCAGAGCACTGCATCATCCCTTAAAATAGGCCTACATGCATGCTGGGAATTTGTGCACTGGAAGTGCATCTTCATATGTCAAGTTCATCCCATGAACTAGCACAGCTTAATCCTTTTCTCACCAGTAGCATTTTGGATGTGGCATGTGAAATTTCTTGACCCTGGAGCCTGAGCAAGCAGCACAGAGCATCGGCAATCTGCCAGAAATGTTTTATAAAAAAAGTGTATAGTATCTGCATCAGTGCATAATGATGATATGAATCAAAGCAAATTTTGTGACTTGTATAAAATGGTTCAAGTCTTCATTAATACAGGAGCACATTGTTTTTGTTGAGTCCCTTAATAATAAAAAAAAGGTTTAGACCATGCAGACCTGTCAATATCCTGACAACATATTAGGATTTTTTTTTTTTTAATAGAATGAACCTAGGTTTGCACTTATCTTTCTGTTATAGCTTAATGTGTGGCTAGCTAAATGTACTATTTGTATGCTATATATATATATTCTTTATTTTCTACACTACAAGAATGACCAATATCAATAAATGTAAGGTACCAGTGTGCATAATGTGACCAAGACATAGAAAATGTGTGTATATTACCACCGTACACATGCCATAATAGCAGTCATAGATGTGGGATTACATGCTCATAAGGGGCACTGCGTTATTCGTATATGAAGCCTGTGTTTATGTTGAGAGTTCAGCACAGTGAGTTCTTGTAATTGACATGTAATTGACAGCCTTTTTTCCACCACAACCTTCACCATGAAAAACATCACGAAAATAACTAAAATGATCTTTCATGTTCGCCTGTGCGTGCGTGTTCGTTCTCAAACCCCAAATAAACAGGACCAACTCGTACAACACATAAGTAAAACCTCATTAAAGTTATTTAACAATTTAAATAACAGGTAACTAAAAACTAATACATTATTGCTGGCTTTTATCAGATAATCTGACACACTGTGAGAATATTACCAAGTTACAAATGAGACACCAATCTAATATCTAATGCTATAGTATTCTGTACATTTCACTGGTTCTACCATTTATTGTTGAGTCTTGCTTTACAATAATGCCTGGAGAAAGTGAATAGTTTGGGTTCGACACATAGGCAGGACAGAGATGTAAAACGTTTGACACACAAACATGCAAATATAGCTGCTGCATTTGTCTAGATGTCAAAAACACCATCCTTAAACTTGGAATTCGAGTGATGTTTCAGAGTGTGATGTGAAATTGATTTGGCTGCAAACAGCAACAGATGTAAGCCCGGTCGCACTTCTTGCCTTTAAATACCTTGTGCTGTGTGATTAATGAACGTGCACAGACATATCTATACAGATTGCGTTTTTTATGGAAGAAAATGAATCTCTCATCACAGTTAATAAGCTAGTTTGTCATTAACAAAAGATGCAGAAAATAAGTAATTTGACGTTTGGCAATGCTGCTGTTTCGCTGCTTGACTTTTGGCCAGAGTAGCACAAGATCATGTTTTCTGCTAGATCAGGAAAGATAGATGTGTAGGAATGGGTTAAGCTGCTCTTATTTATTTATTTATTTATTTATTTATTTATTTAATTTTTTTATATTCCAACAAACAAATGATTACAAATTGAAATATTTTTCACATGGAAATGCAAGTTAGCTCACGAGGCTGACAGTGTAACGTGATGTAATAAGTTCATGTAATTTAGACAGTGTCATACTTTTTAAACATACACAGTCACTTCCAGTCTTTTGCAATTCATTACCAGCTATTTTAATTATTGAATTGTATTGATTTTGCTGTAGCCCTACTTCATATTGGACATTGTAGATTTAATTTCAGTTCTTAATAGAATAAATAATGGTTTATGTCAGTAGTGATTATGGTGGTATTGACTATTTTAAGCGTTACTAATGTTGTTACTTCTGGTGTGTATTAATGCAGAGGTTTAGATATTCCCAGAGGTATAGGTCCATGTTTTTGCTGAGATAAGAAAAAGTATTACAGAGCACAATTAAAGGTTACTGTGTCAAAAAGTATATGCCCAGTTCTTTTTTTGGTTATATGATTTAATAGCTGCAACACTGCGAGGCTGCCAGATCCTTCGAAAAAAATACAGTATAATAGGGCTGCATGCCAGGAAGCAGTTCACCAAAGCCCAACTGGCACAGACTGAAATGCTGACTGTCACTTTTTTTCTGCTGAACAAAGGCGATAAAGCTAGCAGGTGAAACACACGACCCGCCCCTGCCAGTACTCCCATTTTTCCACTCACTCCAGGCATTCATTTCAGGCATAAAGAGCTTTAATTGTTGTCTGCCTTGTGAATGGGTAGCACTGGCTGTGAGGGCAGATCAGATTTCAGGCAAAGGGGAAATATCATTATCTACAAACATTTATAGTATGATCAAGGAGTTAGGATCCGTCGCATCCACCCCCTCTTCAAACCCACCCAATTATATTTTGAGACCTAACTCAAGGTGTCTCTGCTCCTGCTCACTGGGACTGCCAGGAGAGGGATTAACTACTTCTCTGCTTTCTAAAGCTGTGTGTAGGTGTGTGGCTTGGTGGGGGTTGTTTGGCTCACTTGTGTAACAAAATCCCATCCTGGCCTGACGTTTGAAGTCCTTAGAAGCGCTCGCCTTTGATCATTTGTGCTCCTAATGAGCGCCTTTCAGCAGATCAGAGGTTGAACGCATCTCCTCTGACACTGATAGGGATCTTTTATGACTCCCAGTGTAGATTACTGTATAATGCTTGACCGAGATGAATAAAGTTCTAGAAACCCCATTTTATTCCCAAAACATGAAGTTGTAGTGTTGTCTCATCAAATAAGGCAAAGACAGATTCTTTATAGACCTGAATATCTCGCCGTTTCTTGCTGTGTAACTGCTTTTAGAAATGGTACATTGGTACATTTGACCCTACAATCTATACCTGACCTTTTCAGAGGCATCATCAGGTGCTTGAAAATGTCATCCTTTCTGTTCCATCACCCATGAGTCAAATTGTAAACTGTAATTCGGTCTTAATGGATCATTCTCCAATATCACAATAGCCTGTGACACCGCCCTGCTCCCCACCTCCTATTGAAAAGACTCTCTGGAGGCGAATGCAAATAAGCTATCATGTGTCAAGGGTCTCTCTAAGCCTCATATGAGCTCGCTATCTTTTCTCTATTACCCACTCCCGACTTCTGCCAAAAAAACAATGATGTCATTCCCGTTGCCATAGAGCAGGGACAGACGAGCCGAAACATGCCAGTCAGGAAAATAGGACACTTGTTGTGGGAGAGGCCTTGTAGTGCACCTCCGCATGATGCAGATTTACACATTTTTTGCACTCGGCTATTTATGGTAGAAAAGTCTGGAGACTGTTTTCGGATCGTTTGTATGATCTATATCAGGATGCAGCAAAGAGGAGGAAAAATGTGGAGAAAAGCAGCCTGCTATCTAAGACCCAGGGTTTCTCAGAATAGGCCTGTTGACCTTGGATTTTGCTCAGTAAATCTCATAAAAAGTTGATTCTGAGTCGAGCTAACCTCATCCCAAGTGGAAAGTCCCAGTTGCACCACACTGCCAGTTGTAATTTTCCTGCTCTCCTCCCACACACTGTGCTGTAAATATGCAGCCCTGGTTCTCAGCAGCTCTCCTCTGAAATAACTATGAAACACCATTAATTCAGATCTGTTGCTATTCAGATGTGAAATTGCAGATGCTTGAAGAGTAGTTTTCATTAAGTGTAATGCTATGCTGGTCCTCACCCTGGTGGTCCAGTTTAGATCAAAAGAACAAAGCCAGACTTTGATGTGCTTCTCTTTTATTTTTTTCTTGCTCTGATAGTCAAGGCAACATTAGTCTTATATTGTACAGTGAGTCTCTCTGTGTGGATACAAAAGATCAAACTCTTTCACTGTAGTGACATGGCAGACATTTTTGTGACAAACCTTTGACTACACATTATGATGACACTATGTGTATCTAGCATTTACCCAAAACCCTTGATTGTGCAGTATTAATAGCAGGTCTGTTGTGTGTTCGCACAGGCGAGGCAGCGCTACGCGGCGAGTCCCGGATGCAGCCCATGTCTTCTACTGTCAATAACCACAGGACAGCTCCTCCTCCCATCAGCCCCAGCAAGAGAAAACACAGCATTGAACTGAACGATGACAGCATGGAACCCAACGAGCATGTGGCCAAGATGAGTCGCCTGTTTGCTACACACCTGTACGTACAACCTGTTTATCTGCTGATTATTATTATTATTTATCTATTTTTTGCTTTAACACACTTGATGCCATTCACACATTGTGTTCTCACTTCTCAAAGATGTAATACACACTCCCTGTATATTGTACATGTTCAGTCCCTTCGGCTCAATGTATAATGACACGGACGATTCGTATCGGCCAGAACGGCCAGTAGTTTTCAGTAATGGCACAGACGTGACAATATTGCACCTTTTTGCCTTTCTCATAATTACCTAAGCTTATGTATGCGTAGGTAGGTCCATGCTAAAATCAGTGTAGTTTTATTTCAGCTTTAAAATATCAAAGTACAGGTCACTCATGCATAGGGTAAAGACATGTTTATTATATAAGACAATTTGTTGCACAGCATGAAAGATAATTTGGAAAAGTTCTGTCATATGTAGTTTACTGGAAGTACACACACAATATTTAAGTCAAAAACAAATTCTTTATAAGGCTCATTAACATGCGTTACATACACTTACACAAGATGGCTGCCATCCTGCAGTCTGTTGACATGTCGCTTTGTGCGTCCTTAAAAGATAACACAACGCGTCTGCATGGTGCAATACCAGCGTGAATAATAGAGGCGATATAGCACTGTAGACACGATGGTACATGTATTAACACCAGTGCTTTTCCATTTACCGAAGGAATAATTACAAATCGTCATACGTTGATTAAAATATTGTTGTTCCAGTTTGACTTGGAATCCTGATGGATAGTGGACATTGGATTTAATCCTCTAGATGTACATAAGATATGCAAGCAAGTATGTGAGCAATGTTGTTTGCGTAGCAGCTGCACAGGCACATGTACTCATAGTGAAAGGGAGGTATGTTTGCGACTTTAGAAGACGGCTTTTACTTCCAAACGCTTTATATTAGGAGCAGTGACAAAGTCTAGTCAAAGTTGAATTAGAACCATGCAGGTAACATCCTTGCCAAAAAATGCAAGGGAAAAGAAAAGCAGCTTGGAGAAAGACTGAAAGATGGCATCATTGCTGATGCTTTTGAATTCCTCCCATTCCAGACGCGCAAATGGAACACGTGGCCCATTTGTGGTGCGTCTCTGTTCTGTTGTGGTGGAGCACACATGCATTCCTCAAATTTCTGCTCAGCTTTGGAACAGCAACATTCAGTCATGAGACACAAGACATCATGGTTTAGTGTCAAATAACACGCTGCAGTGCAAGACCGATCAGTGTGCCACAAATTAGGGCACAAGTGTGAGAAAGGGAGAACAACGGAAGCACTCAGCGCCACAGTTGGTGCATTCTCAGCATGGCAATGTATGTCTGTCTGTGCTTTCTAAATAGGTGTTTTTAAATCAGTCAGCCCTGAACGAATTTTTACTTTTATTCATTTCATGTATTGTGTTGTAAGATTCTGTCTGAGAATTTCGATATGGAGCAGTAAACCTTTTAAATTACAACTAGCAAAACTGTAAAGTTCACCAACGTCTAAACTTTTACATTCTCATAATATTCTTACAATCTTGACACAATTAGAACGTTTTTTCTGACCATATTCAGTTTTCTAATAGTTTTTATATTTAGTCTCAATAAATTACAAATGTACTAATTCTCACAGAGACACGATATTAGTGTGTGTATATATAAATATAGGGTTATAAACTCTGTTATATACTCTAAACTCCCTTTTAAATCACTTGTATGGTTCTGAATGGATCTTTAAAGATAAAAACTGTAATCTATTTTGGATCTGAAGTTAAATCTGAAGTTATTTCACCCTCAAATTTAATTTTAAAGCGTATAACAATATAATATAGTGTACAGCCACACAATCTCCTCTCCAAGCCTCTTAATAAATCTGCTGTATTCTCAGCAAGTCAGTTTCAGGTTATTAAGCATACTGCTGGTATCTAGACTGCATTTATCTAATGTTTTTACTATTTCAAAATTTATTTCCTATCCATGTGTGATAGTCTGTGGTTAACACGGTTTTAACTAAGTACAAATGTCACGGTTTATTTTATCCTGAGCAGCTCAGATTCTAGTCTAGCCTCGTAGTTCAGGGTTAACAGCTCTGATATTCGAGAAAAAGTTCTCCCACTTTTTCAGAATATGTTTGTGTATACTGTTGTTTTTACTCAGGCTCAGCACTGATACCAAAACAATGATACCCTTATGCTTTATGAATTCCTGGTTGTCTAATAAAAAAAAATATAATGGGTTTTAGTCAGCAATGATCTTGCTATTATATACAAAAAAGTCTCTTCATATGTAACTTTCAGTCTTATTTGCCTACATCATAATATACAGACACACTAATACAATGCCCAGGCTGGAAAAAAAAACCCAATTCATTAATTCCCAGCATAAAGCTGTCTCTGTTGACGTGCACCTGAAGTGGGTTTGAAATATGGCAGGGTATTTTTTATTTATTTATTTTTTAAAGCCCAGGCTTGTAGTGCATGTGCAAAACTGCAAATCTCAGCAGAACCACACCGGCTTATGAATAAATATGATTTGTCGCAGTTTCAAAAGTTTTGAAAGGCGCATTGTTCCATGTTCAGAACACTGCTTCTGTTTCTTGTGGTCTCTCTTGGTCAGCAAGCACACACAAAAAAAAGAAGTTGGATCCTCTTGACACGTTTCAGCGTATGTTCGTTGCTAATTCAGTTGCTGTGATCTCGTAGGAGACAACACAAGTTTATTAAAGAAAGTTTATTTCTTTGTGCTGTTTCAAGTTCAAGAAGTTTCACAGGACTCTCCAGCACGTACTTACACAGTCTCCTTATTTATGAGTAGTATGTCTCTGACACCTGACACCGTGGGCTTGAGGCAACAAGGAAGGCAGCTCAGGTTTCTGTTATTGTGTGCTAGGAGGAGGGGCAAAGCCTGCAGCAAAGCGGAGTTATAGATGTGGGGGTTGGGGGAAAATGACTCTCTCTCTCTCTCTCTCTCTCTCTTGCTACCTTCTTTTGTTCACACGTTGCACACTACACATGACCTTGTTTCAGTTTGCAGTTATTTGAGCTGATGATTTTATTTAAATAATAATAAATAATAATAATTCAGTAACAGGCCACATTATTCAACCACTCTGAGGTGATGTTTCAGGAGATGTGTCTACATTAATTGTCATGTAGTGTTTTAATGTGAGAGGGATATACACAGCAGATCCCTTTGCAGAATTACTGAAATTAAAGTCAGGAGGGGGCCAATTTCTCATTTTCACTGCTGAGCTGAAAACAAAGGAGCCCTTATCCTGTGGGCCCACAGTGTACTGGAAGCCTGCTCTGGCCTGTCCCTCTGCTGCAGGGAAAAGTCCCTCAATCATAGCTCAGTCCACTTAAAACACAGCCTCCAGCCCACAAACACACACACACACACACACACTCTCACTCTCTCTCTCTCTCTCTCTGTGTGTGTGTGTGTGTGTGTGTGTGTGCGCGCAAATGGTTCAGGATTAGTTTCATAACCAGCGGCTTATAAAGGGCCTTTAATTGTATTAAATCTGCTGAACCTGAAATGTATTTCATAGATATACTGGTGACCTAATGTTTTGGATGTTTTGAGCAGAATTGAAATTAAAAGAAGGCATGAAAATTAGATTTGAACTTTACTCTTATTAAAAGTTCTGTGTAGCAGTGAAGCATGCTGTCGTAAAGGTTTTTACTCCAAGCCAGGACTGAGCCGTGGAAGCCCTCAGCTGCCTGCTGGGAAATTTCAGAGCGAGTATTTCTCATGGCGCTGGAGCCAGCCAAATGGGGGAGTGGAGAAGAGCCAGCACCATAGTGGTTTGGGTTGATGAAATCATTGTTAGCTGCCGATTTCAGCATGGTGTATGCGCACGGAGGGAGTGACAACATAAATCACTTTTGACTGTAACGGTAAAGGAACTTATTCTACAGCAGAAACCTGCAGCCATGCAGAGTGTTGGCCAAGTATCTGACATTGTATAGTATAATGAAACACAGAACAAATCAGTGTTAGTCACATGCCTCTGAAGGAAAAATCTCGATTACAATTTGGGAGAAAAACACTAAGTGCCACTAGTATTGGTTGTAGGCTTTGTGCTCAATGTGTAGACCTTTGACAACTGTTAGGTGTTCTTTATTAGCATATTGGCACATATTTTAAAGCGGTTGTGGCCCCAGTTAACATATTATACTTCCCACACTATTGAAGATTTAGTGTCTCCTATAGTGTTGTATAGGCCACTGTTTCTGAAAGCCGTACAATTCAAGGTTGTCAGATGGACTACAGAATGGCTGATGGGAAACAGTGTGCATGTGATGCCGACATCAGTTGGAGGTTGGTTTCCAAAACTCTGCTTTGTGCAAGGCTGTGTTTGTATCCTGTGGTTTTGCCTTCCTCGCCTTGATTCGTCCCAGATGTTTCCTGTATCTCTAGGGTCGACGTTCTATTGACATATAAAGAAGAAAGAAAGATACAGCACACCCAAGATTGTAGAGAAGCTTTTTTTCACTGCACTGTTTAAATACTATGTATGACTATGTCCCCAGTTTTATTGCCCGTCTTCTGCTGTGGAGTCACCCAGCATGGACAGCACCTCTATAAAAACTAAAGTAGGTTGCCTACCTCGCTGAGCTCACAGATTTTCTCAGATCAACAGTCATCTGCATCATAAAAGCATCTGAATTCATAAGAGTTATGTCTCTTAGGGGGCTGATTGACCGCTCGAGTTCTTGCTTATGGATTTCTACTTAAGGGCTAAGGTTGTGACAATAAAGTAAGCGTTAAAGGGAAGATTGGAGATTTTAAATACTGTAGCTGAGATATTTCTTGATCATTTTATGCAGTGTGGTTTACTCCGATTCTAAAATTAATGGATGCCTTTGAATAACCAGTTTAAGACACCACAGCTTATTCCCACTAATTGTATACTGCATATAACCCGAGACCTTGTAAAGACAAAAAAGAAGAAAGAAATGGAACTGTGCCATTCTGTGCCTATGCTTAGACCAGAGACCTTTTTTCCTTTATTTTTTCTCTTTCTTTAAGAATCTTATTCCTACAGTCTCCAGGTTTTGCACCTTTTGGCACTCCATGCAATCACCTAATGACTAATTATATAGTTGCTACAGACCCTAAACATTTCTCATGATGCCCTTTGTCTTGGTTATTTATTTCTTTTGCGCTCAATTGCTTGCCAAGTTCCAGGGCCCCAAGGCTTTCTTGTGGGAGGGCGCTGGGCTGTGTTCATGCTTTTTGGCAGAGATTAAAGTTGGGCAAGCACCACCTCTTTTCTGTGCCTTACTTAATCAAAACAGATGAAAGGGTCATGTGAAGTAAATATGACTCTTTCTTTTTCCTTTCTGTGTAATAGCACTACACTTAGATTGAGTCATTTGGCAGATGTACTTATCTAGAGCAGTATACAAAAACATGCAAACGGTAGAAGGCAGTTTAATAAAGTACACAGTGTGTGTGCATGGATTCATCATGTTGGCCCGATCACAACTGGAACTATTTTTTCTAAATGTGATGCTGTGATAAGAATAATAACCTAAGCTCATTTAGTAAATCATACTTTTATTTTTATAAGGTCTCCCATCAACAATTGCAATGAAGCCTCGTTTAAAATGGGACTAGCTATAACGTTCCTCAAGACTGTGAGGATTTTAGCCATGAATCAGTTCAGACCTTTTTTTCTCCAATTCAGTCTTGTTCCATTGCTGTGGTACAAGGACACTATAGCAGTGAGCTTTGGTTTGTAAAAGCATCTCTAATCCTTTCCACACTGTTATTCTCTGTCTGTGATCACAGTTTAGTCTTCAGAAAGAAAGACAACTGAATGTACTGGCAATCTGTTCCCTGGAGAGTCTCATGAAAGGAACATCAGTGAGTTGGAAAGGTCTTGTGTGTTTACGTTTATAGAGGGTCATGAAACCATTGTTAGTAAAGCTCTCAAAATATAGTTTTATTTTATGCAATATTCTTCAGCAGAAATTGAATCTTCTATTGCTCTTTTTTTTTTTTTAAATCAAAGCTGAGAATCATTATTAACACAAGTGCAAGATACTACCTTTATTTTTGCCTGCATATTGTAGCCTTAACAAACTTTACTCTCTAGTTTATTTACTTGAGAGTAGGAGCCAAAGATAGAAGCTCAGCATTTGTATTTGACTCTGTTGTATTTCTGAGCCTAGGTCTGGTTTTCTCTGGCTCCTCAGGAAAGTCTGGACTGTCGTGAACTGTATAATTAGCTTTGGAACCCTCTGTTTAGAAAAAAAAAAAAATAGTTGCCTCTGTTTAGAAGAACATTCAGAATAGCTAAAGTGAATTTGGGGCAGGGAGCATGCGTTTCTTGCAAGCACATCTCTTTCTGGTGTTGTGGGGGAAAAACGTTTCCGGCTGACACAACAGTGGACTCGCAGGTGCTTTCCTTGCCAGTTTAGTTGCCAAGGAACAGACTATTTCAAGGATCACAGTACACATAGTTTAAAAAAAAAAAAAAGAAGATATATGCATTGACCCTGAGCCCCTTAAAGAAGGCCTTACTAAATGTGAATGGACCACTAAGAGAAATACAATTTTCACAAATCCTCTCTCAGATATTGATCATGTTTGATGGTCCACGTTCCTCTTAAATTCTGAATTAAAAGCAGCGTTTCCTGCCTCCACTGCCACCTAATTAAAGCCAAAGTGTCCTCCCCCTGTTTCCGGCCTGTTGTCTAGGCCTGCTCTGTGCTCACTGAAGGGTATTAAGTTCTCTTCCTGTGAAGTGTACACAAGTCACTCGGTCCCTTCTCTGGGCCTCAGCTTGGTTGGCAGCATGAACGATCCCTTCTGGAAGGACTGAAACCTAAAACACCACGCGTGTCAGTTCTTTCAGGAAAAGAAGACAAGAACAGGACTGGACATGGAAGTTTGTTTTGAGAACAAGCCATTCTGGTCAGAAATGAGTGAAATGTCTGAATATAGAAGTAGTTTTGTTTAAAATCAAAGGCACTAGATTAGCAATGTTGGCCCTTTAGCCCGAGCTGATAAGGGAAGGTTTTTAATTCCGTAAGGGAACTGAAATGAGCTTGGCAGTAATGGAAAGGTAGTTATATTTAGGTGAACGTATGCAAGATATTTCAGTAGGTCGCATACAAACTTAGAGTGAACCCACACAACCTGCCAGCTCCCCACTGAAAGCACTATTTCCAGTATTAATAATGTACCCGTGCTAAAGTGTCTGTATTAATAGCCGTGCCCATTTTATTTCTCAATTCAGAGGAAAGCCCACAAATGGCGATTACCGCAGGGAGCCTCGCGAACGGAGCCGCAGCCCCATCGAGCGCCTGCACGCCGCCCACCTTTACACACACATGCCCAACCTCGCAATGGAGCAGCCGCTTGCACTAACCAAAAACAGCGCCAAGATCCCCAACTCGCCAAGCGCCAGCTCCATCGAGCGCCAGCAGGTAAATCACACAACCATCACAATTTAGTGTCATTTTTGCAAGTTCATTGTACATGAAGGCATGTCTACATGATATTTTCCATAATAATCAACGTGTAATTGATGAGGAAATTACAATAAATATATTGGCAAAATTTGTTAATTTGCCAAAGGATAATTGAGATTAATGATGATGAACATTACCAATAATGTTAAACAGGTTGTTAACTTCTCTAATATTGGCAAATGCCACTGGAAAACTTACCTGACTGCAGAGTCGAGTGAACTGGAAAAGTTTCTGCTTTATAAATGATACATAACAGAACTCTGGTTCTGACATCTGTTATGACTTGACTTTTTTAATCGATGTATTGTGTATGCAGAATCGTCCCTCTGTGATCACGTGCGCCCCTGCGAACAACCGTAACTGTAACCTCTCTCACTGCACTGTGTCTCACAACGGCTGCTCACCTTCAAACTACAGGAGACCTTCTAACTGTGAGTGTACCAAAGTCTTTATTATATTCATAACCCCACGGCAAATTGTTTGCTTCATCCAGAAATGCAGGTGGTGTTTAGACATCGCTTTGTTGAAGGGGAGGTTAATAAAACTACGTCACAAATCCAATCGCATCGAAAGGCCATTAAAAACATCTCAAAAAGAGATTGTGCTTGGTATTGTGTTTACACCAGATTTCTAGATTCCAGTAGACCGAGAGAATGTGAGCGTGGGGTCATGGGAAATAAGGTTTGATTTCTCTGTTGGGAGCCTGCAGTTCTTCTCTGAGCACAGTGTAATTTACTCCAGAAGGCTTTATGTAACCGCAAAGCTTTCCTGTCCTCTTTTTTGTCATTTTATTAACTTGGCTTTCCATCATGTGTGCTCTGACTTCAACAAGGATTTATAAATCATGTTTCTGTTCATCTCTCACTACACGGACTTGAATTTGAGCAAGCGGCTCCTACTTGGTTGGAAACAACAGAAATGTAGACTTTATTTTCCACACTTGCCAAAATAGCTTCTAACTCAATATCTCAGTACCTGCATGAGCTGTGTCAGGTGGTAATATTTTCATACCATTATGCAGTTTTGAGACTTGGCCCATAATACCCATGACTGACATCACTGTTGCTGCTCTTCACTGCAGCTGACAGATATATTTTTTTGATAGTTTAGTGACTGAAAATGTTCCTTTTTTTTTTGCTCCCTGTTTTTTACTGCTGATTTTTACTTGATCCACCAATGGTATCTGTACTGTTTTGTTTTGTAATGCAGCAGTTTAGTATGTGCTATACAGACCAACTGGAAAGGAAAGAAAGCAGTTAAACCAAACCTCACAAATTTCATCCCCAGTAACCAATATTCTGCTCAAGACACACCACACCCTAGCCAAAATGATTACTAACAAGCTGAATTAAAGTGTATGAGGACAGGAACATTCTGGCACGTATTTGGAGGAAAATTGAGAAGTCATCATTATTCCATCCATGTTTTAGTAGCTCAAACTCTTAATATCTTGGGGATGTGGTAGCCTAGTGTTAAGGTGTTGATCTACCACTCGGAAGGTTGTGAGTTCGAATCCCCGCTCCACCAAGCTACCACTGCTGGGCCCCTGAGCAAGGCCCTTAACCCTCAATTGCTCAGCTGTATAAATGAATGCAAGTCGCTCTGGATAAGGCTAAATGCCACAATTGTAAATGTAAATATCTAGTTTACATGCAACCAGTTTAAACAATCCATTGATATTGACATATGATTGTAAAACTGATGCAGATTCACTTAGTACAATTCGAAATAACCGACTCGGTTGCGCCTGAGTGTAATAAAGCTCTGTTCTTGTTCCCGTTCTAGCAAACGCAGCATGCGACCCTGTGATCGAGGAGCATTTCCGCCGCAGTCTTGGGAAAAACTACAGAGAGCCCGAGCCAGTCACCAACTCCGTGTCCATCACCGGATCGGTGGACGATCACTTCACCAAGGCTCTGGGAGAGACCTGGCTCCAAATCAAAGCTAAGGGAAGCTCCACCGGAAGCCCCGACTCCTCACCTAACACTCACATGGTGAACATCAATCACTCGCCATCCCTAGTTTCCTGAAACAGAGGACCAGCTGCGCACCCCGCTCTCCTTCCAAACCGCTTCACTCTCAAAGCGACTGTGCATGATTCGGCTCCGTTTCCGGCAGCGCTAGCATATAGCCATGTACATAAACCGACATTTCTTTTTGTTACATTTTCTTTCTTTCTTTTTTTTCCATGTATTTAGCTTGGAGGCCCACTACAAAAGAATTAATAAGCAGGATATGATTTTGGTTTAGAGGACAGTCAGCTAGCATCCTAACCACCTGCCTCAGATACCAAAGAAACCTCTGATGCAAACACTCTGCCCAGTTTTATTTCTTCACGTTTGGCTTCACTCTGTCTTCTCTCCGGTTGTCTTGCACCACACTGTATACCAGGAACCTTCGCTTAGCTGGTGGGAGTCTTCTGTAGCCAAACATCATCTTAGGTGTTATCTCTGAAAGTAGACTTGTAAAAGGAGGTGAGAGTTGACGATTGTTTTTTAATTCAAGTGATTGAATACAGTTCAGCATAGAAATTTTTTTTTCTCCCACCCAAGATAGAGGTGATAATCCTGAGAAGAGTTTTGTTTAGTAAAACTCCCCCAGCTCACCCCCCCTCCATACTGCCATGATTTCATATGTGGATCCTTGACAGAAATTCTTTTGCACTATAACGGCCATAAATTAATTGTTGGAGACTCGTTTCTTGGCCACAATGTTTAACGACTGCTGACGCAGTGGTGGGTGATGTTTGTTCGACGTCATTAATTAGAGCCATGTTTGGGGGAGGGTGGAGCGTTCATTATTTTCGTATCTTTTTTGGTGGGTGCTGACAACTGGACTGTGTCGAGTTAACTCATGGGCATTTTCTTCTTGTTTTGTCCCCCCAGCACTGTGGTTTCAGTAGAGTAGCTAAGGTTTTTGAGGGTAAACTATTGCTTAACAGTGCATGAGTTATGAGTTCTTTTTAAATAGCTGGTATCTATTATTGTGTAGACATTTCATTCGTAATACTAGTAGCTTTTCCTCAGATTGTAGTTTATTTTTCAGTAACAATCCTAGATAAACTTAAACTTACTGCTGGTACAGTTGTACTCCATATTATTATTTTTTATTCAATATACATTTTGGTAAAAGCAGATAAAGAGGACAGCCTCCGGACAGGCCATCTATATATTAACAGTTGATGTTTATGATATTAATCGGTGGTACAGGATGCTGTTAGCGGTGTTTTTTTGTTTTTGTGTGTGTGACTGAAACATTCGAGGCTACAGACAGGTCAGCTGAGAGTTGACAATCTGCCGAAAAATATCGAGAGCTAAGTTTTGTTTTGTTTTTCTGCTACGTTTTGGCTGCAGCTGTTAGTCTGTGTTCTTGTTTTCTTTACAATGTTTATTTAAACACCAAGCCTGTACCAAGGTGAAAGACATTCCTCCCATAGGGAACTTAGTACAGGTCTCGCTTTCAGCTCTCATTTCTTTCAGCAAAGCTACTAATCAGTATAAAGTCGATGCACAGGCCGAGGCGTCGCTCATCTTAAGCTTGTCCTTACATTCCGTCAGATCCCAGCAAATCCATTTGACATCAACAAATTTTGGAGAGCTTGCTGCCAGACTGGCGTCTTTACTGATCTCTAAACATCACTTTTAGTAAAGAACTCTACAGAGAAGTCTGTTTCACCTTGTACATACATGAGAAGCATCAGGCCATCGTCGTGTCCTCCTTGTGCAGGGACAGCGCACACAAAAGTGTACCGAGGTCAATATCCACACATTTCACTACCATTTTACTAGGTAGGAAACTCACTTTCTCTTCTTGACACACATTTACCTTACGCACTGTAGGTAAATCACATAACAAAAACAAACAAAAAATATATAGGCAACTATAAGACCATCGTTACGCTGTGCGTAATGAATGTACAGAGAAAAAAAATCGTAGGTATTTTTTGAGGAACAATTAATTTGTTAATGATATGTAGCTATTTAATTTGTTTTCCCTGTCCTTTATTGTAATCATGCTTTTTTTTTTTTTTTTTTGGAGAAAAAAGTTGATCTTTTTCATTTGTAGACTTATCTGTTAAAGGTTTAAAGTGCAGGAACACAGTTATTGTATGAAAACACTGCGTTATAGCCACTTGTGTATTATTTTCTGAAGGCTACTGAGCAGTCTAGATCTAGTGTCGAACACGGAGGCTCTTTAGCCTTCTCTGGAGGCAAACAAACAAAAATCACTAATCATTACAGGAGCAGTTCCTCTAAAAGTGAATTTCATGCTACCGTCCTCTTTACCCCAAACGTCCAAACTGATATCTGACATCTTTGAGTTTTGCACTGGAGCTATGAGACTAACATGAGTTTTAATATAAAATAAAGAGTAAAGGCAGCCACTGGGCTCCAGTTTAGCATCAAACTCAAATAAGAGCGATGTTTTTCAAATTTCCAGTTTGAAGGAAGAATTGTAAGTTAAGTCATGCAGGCTTATTTTAAACTGTTTCTGTAGAAGTGGTGTTACTGAGCCACGTCTCCTGATGCCAGTGTGTGATGATTTAGACACGTAGTGCAGACGATGCTAAACTGGAGGCTTGACGCTTCTTTTAGGCGTTAACTCTGTTAGTCTTGTAGCTCCGGTGTAAAAATAAAGAAACCAGTACAAAAAAAAAAGCATGTCATGGTTGAATTTGGGGTAGAGAGGAATGGGTCCACTTTAAGAGGAACTCCACTCTGACTTAACTGTTTGTGTTTAACTGCCATTAAAACAACAAATCTGAGGAAGATCATGTGCGCTTCCAAAAGAACAAACACTAGACATGAACATTGAGCTTTCACCGCTAGTGTATTTCTGAATGGTTTGTAAATCTGTATTATACTCTCATTTTGTGGCCTTGTTTCTCTTTTGAATAAACCAATTGGCAGGCCATTGTTTTGTACTTAAAGTAGCCTTGATGAACAATAAAGAGCTCTTAAACTACACCATGTGACTGTTCCTCCTTTAACAACCTCCTCATATCGAGTCAGAGATATCAGAATGTGTTTGATGTCACACGCTCTTCTCTCTGTGTATGCCTAGCGTTTGTACGTCAGACAAACCTCAGAGAACCTGCTCTAAAAGGTTTGTTAACAGTGACGATTTTCACATTTTCTCAAAGCATGTAGTCAGACGTCACTTATTGTACATGTTCTCTGTCACTCTTCTAGCAAACCTGCTATTAGCTAGCTGTTATAGTCTGCAGTAGAGAGTTGTTTCTGATGGCAACGTTGACTACCACCTCATCATCTCACCACACTTCTGTACTGTGAACTAACTGTAAGGTAAAACTATTAGCTCTATCATTAGACTTTCTAGTAGTAAATATTTAATGACTGATGACTTAAATCACATCATCTAACTGCTCATGTATAATGGATTCAAAATATAATTGATTCTTCACTTCTGAGTTCTGGTGTAGAGATTAGATTAATTATTTTTATTATATTGAAACTTCGGCTTCGAACTTGGCCTCGTGAATGTTAGAAAGCAGGAATGGCAGTGAAAACACTGTCTCTTTAATCACTGTGCTGGTAGACGCCGTTAAATCCAAGCCGGCGTGGTGTTGGGATACGACCTCAAACGTAGTATATCACAATCATATAAACCGTAACAAAAATATACTGAATGACGAATCCTACATTTTAAATGCTATTTTTAATGTACTATTGGGTAATATATTTATATATTTTTGTTTTACTAATGTGCCGTCTCCTGTACAAGTCTCTTTAGGTGTTAAAGAAACGATCTACTGTCAGAGCTGCTAAATGTTCATTTAGACAACAAGACAAAATATCAGTGTTACATCTATCAGGAGGAGCACCTTATTGACCGACACATCACTAGAGTCTATACTTGCACAGATGCATGTGTTTAATAGCAAAGGATCGTGTGTTAGTCAGACTCTGAGGTTGCCGGAAGACGGATCCATGTTAACTGAGCTGTGGTACGAACAGAGCTCAGTCAGGGAGCTGTTGTAAAGAAATAGGTTTTCTGATTATCAATACACTTCTAGGTTTAGATTTCAAAATAAAGATGTAAAGTTTATTTTCACTTAAATCCCAATTCAACTGAGCTCAACAAACGTGATTAACGACTGCGTCACGTAAGTCTGATCTTCCCCCCATCATTACGTTACCTACACAGAGTAATGAAGACTACATGACTGTATTTTTGGTCATTTTTATTTAAGTAAGTTTTGTACATGTAAACACGGTCATTAAAACGACTACGTTTAGAGATACGCTATAGAGACAGATATTTATTAGCTGTTCACGCCAGACAAACAGTAAGGATGTTGTCTTTTGAGTTTGAGTAAAGAAAGTAGTTATTTTGGTTGTGGGCAGAAGGACTGTATCTGACACTCACATAAACACAAGTGCTGTGTCTTTAATCAGCGAGTACCGGATCTACGTGACTGGAGGAATGTGCGTTAATCATAAAAAGCTCAGTCTGAGTGGTTTTTCAGTGGTAATG
Source organism: Bagroides melapterus (assembly GCA_028566695.1). Taxonomy (NCBI): domain Eukaryota; kingdom Metazoa; phylum Chordata; class Actinopteri; order Siluriformes; family Bagridae; genus Bagroides; species Bagroides melapterus. The sequence continues at coordinate 16,769,056 of JAOTRN010000001.1, forward strand.
TAGGCTGGTCGAGGTGTTCTGACCTGTGTCATGCTCATCCATCTTCAGATACTTTCATCATCACTCATGTCCCAAATCTGGAACATGAAACAGAAAGAAGATCATGTTAACATCGCATGTTATGAGACAATACGATACTGTACAGCATACGTAAAGAATGCAACACGACAGGATGCGCTGTTTATAGTAAATAATCGATGACGAGACGATGGAATGCAGCCTGATAAGAAGCAGTTACTGAATTAACCTGATTATTGAATTAAAGAACAACCAAAGGTGTAGAAACTCCACAAGATATAATTTAGT
>JAOTRN010000001.1:16944238-16955461 GCA_028566695.1 Bagroides melapterus
CAAATACAACAAGACATACTTCTGATTCCTTCAGCTTTTCAAAGTTAGGGGTGACATAGAACAAAATGCCCTCTTTCGCTCCAGGCAGCGTGACTCCACGGAAGAACAGAATAAGCAGCATGAAGTACGGATATGTGGCTGAGAAATAGACCACCTAAAAAAATAAATACAGTGAATTAGCAAGAGCTAGTTGTGTTAATCAATAGCAAGCAGCATGTATGATAACAATACAGATAATAAACACATTCCTAACATGCCATTTTTATCCTGTGATTAAAATAACATCTAATCACCGTGCTGACAAAATGGGACAAAAATGGCTGTACTCTTACCTTTCCTGTCCAACCAACACCTTTCCAAATACAAAAGTAGACCAGGACCCATGCAATGGCCAGCGTTATTGCCAGTGGCACTCTGATCTCGCCTGGTTTTTCCAGACCGTCTGTAAGCTGATGTACATTCCGTCTAAGGGCCACAGGAAAACATTATTAGTGTTGAAAGCATCTGACCTCAGACAAACTGTTATTGATAGAAGCTATTCCACTTAGTCAAAACACTGCCTTCATTCTCGATGCCCGTCATGTCAGCTAGAGCTGTCCGACGGCCAAACGGACACAATTGTTGCATTTTTGTGCAAATAACACTGGTCCTTTTTAGAAAGCCGAGGACAAAAAGATGGCGTTTTAGCATGCAAACGCGAGTCCTGAATGCCAAAACTGTTCCAATGAGTGCATGCCCTTACTCCCAAAACTCCACGACGGCGCTGGTCATGTTAGACGTGTTTGCCAAGCTGTAGTTGGAAAAGCATTGCTCTGTATTCCAGGGGTTGTTGCAGGATTTCCATGGGAGCTCCTGAAATAGGGCAATGATTTATTTCATGAGCTAAGATTTCAGAAATATTAGGATAGCTATCAATTTCTTTCTATTATACACATTACACTATAATAGATCAGTGATTAATTTGAGGACATTTAATCCAATTGTACTGCAAGGAAGCCTATTGTTATAATCTGGATTTGTCTGCTTGATATTAAACTTATTCAGCCAAAACAGGAATAAAAGTATTACATGTGTGACAATTTAAACAACATGTGAACAATTTATAAAAAGATAAAACATTTTTTTTATTCCAAACATTACACTGCATGCCTATGATCATTCAAATGGATAAAATTTCAAAGAAAAAAATACCATATTTTACTGTATATTGACATATAAAACTGATTATTATTTTATTCTTTAAAAGCCAAATAAAAAAACAGAAATCATTACTAAATGCCAGTCAGCCTTGTGCAGTAATTTTTTTAACCTTGTCCAGGTAGCCAAATAATATGAATATATTTAAGACAGTTAAAACATTAATGATGATTTAGAGATTTTAATACACCAGAGTCAATAAATATACATCTCGCATTACCACATTACCTCATTAGCTACAATTGAGCCCTAATGACAAGGACATTGTATTTAGTCTCTTGTAATGCACAAGGCTAAATACAATACAGTTATTTGTTTGCTTTGCATTGCAATGCTCCATTGTAATATCGATTTGCACCTGGGCTAGCTAAAACATTTCATTATAACGTCCACCTGTGTCTATTACACCTGTGTAAGTCTAATGACGTAAATGTTGATTCATTGTCATATAATTATGCCATAGAATGTCTGTGCTTACTGTAGTGAAGGAATTGTATAGATAGTAAATGGCCCAGGAAATGATGACAATATAGTAGATGTTAAGCCAGAAGGATAGAACTGCTGCCGCCAGGCCGACACCTGCATTCACAAACCAGAAATGTGCTATAATATAAAGGTGAATTAAAAATCTGTCATCTAACACCAATCTGACTGTAGCACTGTTCCTGATTTATAAACAAAGGCAGAAATTTTCTGTAATTCTGTGCTTATTATAAACAAACAGATGGGAGAATATTTGAAAAATTTGGATCTGGCTTGTAGATTTTTCTCTACATTATTACCTTTGAACATAGGAGCCAGTTTCCACACTCCAAGGCCACCGATGGAGGTGTACTGACCGAGAGAACACTCAAGGAAGAACAAGGGAACGCCAGCGAATATGAGTGTCAAAAAATATGGAATCAAGAAGGCCCCTAAAGAAAACAATTTACATAATTAAAAATAATATGTGAATATCATAAAACCATCTAAACATTACTCAGATGTTCCACAGCTGCAATCTTGGATGCTCAGATATTTTTAATTACATTCTAAAATTAGATAGAAATTTTAATTATTCAAGATCCTGACAAATTAACCGGATGAACCATTAAAGGGCATCATTCAGCTTAACTTGTCGTTCTGCAGTTTAAAGATTACATTATTTATTTTTACATATTCTTTATTAATTTAAACATAAAACAAATGTTTAACAAAAAAATCTTAATTAATAAAATGTGTCAGTTATTCTAATTATTAAATACACACCTCATTAATCTGTACATTGTTGTAAGCCACGAAATTATTCACTATTCAACCATTATTATTATTATGACGATGATTATTATTTGTAGTAGTACCGCTACTATTAGTATGAAATATTAAAAAGGATAAAATGAGTGAGTGACACATTTCTTTATATCATTTTGTTTATTAAATAATTCTTCATAAAATAATGAAAATTAATATTCACAAATTCTTATTCTTATTGTTATTATTATTATTGCTGTTATTATAAAGACAGATACCGGTGTTTACCTCCGCCGTTCTTGCCGCACAGATAAGGGAACCGCCACACATTTCCGAGCCCGATGGCGTACCCGACGCACGATAGCAAAAAGTCGAACTTGCCGGCCCATGTTTCCCGGTCCGGAAGCTCTTTCTTCTTCTGCACTTTGACTACAAGAGTCTTAGGCTTGTCGTTGGCCGCGGGCGCCGCGTTTACCTCTGTTAGAACGTGTCCGTCTGAGGCTTTTGCGCCGTTCGTGGCCATGTCGCGCGGCTTGGCGGAGCTCCTGGCGCCCGGACGCGAGACTTCGGCACCGCTCCACGCGGACAGCAGCTTCGCGGCTCCGTACCACCAAAAACAAACTCGACTCGGGCGTCGGAAATCTAGGACCAACACAGTTTAATCAGCGACCCTATATCTGAAAAGTAGACTTCATGTAAATCTTCTACCCTTTTAAAAAACTGGCCCCAAATATCTCAAGTGGCTCATTTACGCTGTTTTCCGGCCGCGCGCACTCGCCTGACGCTCGAGCGAGTGTGACGCGACGCCAAGCAGGTCCAGAGATACGCAGGCTGCGTGTCAAATGGCACTACTTAACAGGCTAGTGGATGAAATGTTTCACTTATCTGCCACAAATGTGCTATTATACAGCATCCTATTATTTTGACACTATTTAGTAGCCTAGGGAAGAGCGCGGTTTAGGACGCAGCCTAGGTTCCGCGCGCACTTTTTCTGCAGCTAAAATTCAAGCGCTCTCGCTACCCAGTGTAGCACATAAAAACACGGTAGAATATTGACCCGTCATAAACCTATACAGATTTTACCTTTAGACACAAGTGAACACTGAAAGTATACAAAAACGAAAGTTATAATATTCCATAATATTCGATTTAAATGTGAAATTGTAAATCCAGGATATTTAAAGATTAACGCATATAAAAACAGAGTAACTTTAAGGTGTTTCTCATTTATCGTTTACCTTTAAATTAATTCAAATTCACAGTCCTCTTAACTGGGGCTCATGATAAGAAAAACGGTGTCGCTTAAACCATTTGTCTCGTCATAAAAATATCCCTTGTGGAAGTTGAATGGGAAAAGTTATCTGATAAAAATATGCATGCACCATTTTCTTATTTCCCACCATTTTCTCACGTCCCTTTCAGTAAATCACTCACTACATGACAACTCAGGTTACTCCGATTGCCTCAACAGTCCAAAAATGAAGAGCTGAAGTAAAACCTGCTTACATTTATCTGGATTGTCCTGCCAGACCTTGTGTGCTTATTCCTCGTGAAGGTAAGCAAAGCCAAGTGTTTCCATAAAGCGAAGAAATTTTAAAAATGTGTTTATCCTGGTGTCCAAAATGAGAAAAAGCCCAGACAGATGGATCCTGTAGCAGCAGCAGCACCAACTAAAGCATCAAGCAGCACAGAGGAGGAAGATGATGGTGATGATGATCCTCCACCTTCATCCGCTGAGCTCCAATGAAAAAGTGAGGGTGAAATCTCGCCAAGTCCAACATCTCCAGCGCTGACATCACACTGGAGCATCTTCACAATCCGTGGCTTTTTATACAGGCTGGGGGTTGTGTGTGTGTGTTTGTGTGCATGTGTGTGTGTGCGAATGAATGTGCTTTTTTTTTTAGTTTTTTTTTGTCATCTGTTTTATTATCAGTTGAAAGACGTTTGTTCCTCTTCAGCACTTTCCTCTATTTTCATGAACACATCAGTGCTCCAATGCAACAGTCTCCAGTTTCACACTCGCTTGGTTATGCTGCAAAAAAAATAAAAAATAGAAAATTATCTCACCTTATTGTTTCACATGGATTTGATATGTATACAGATACACTGCTGAAAACCTAAAAGTAAAAAATACAACAAAACAAATAAGCAAAAAAACAGATTTCCTAACAGCCCAGTGTGTCACAGCAATGACTTTTTCCAGCTTGACATTATGCCTATCACTGTTTATGCCAATGCTTGGCTTTGCCCTCATCCCAAACCAAAACTTGGTAGTCTAGGACTCGGTTAAAAATAAAAAAAAGGAAGAAAAATGCACATACCATTTAAAAAACTAATTTACTCTGGCTGAACCAACAATTGCCAAAGTGGCAGATTTGGACGACGATGCCAATCGTGAGTCGGATTCTGCAAAGCAGTGATAAGGGGACGAGTCAATAAGTGAAGTCTGGGGGTGAGAGATAAACCAAAGACTTGGTTTATAATCTTCTTAGCTGGCTGCCTTCCAAAATAAAATTCCCTTTTGGAGAGAACCCTAAAGAATATTTGCTCTACATCGAACTCCAACACTGTAATAAATTAGCTGTTTCCAGAGAAAGCACTGATGACGGATGAATAACAATCGACTGTATCGCTCTAATTGACATGTTCATGACCTGAATGTTCATTTGAATTGTTCATGTTAGAGGTTTCTTTAATATTTTGGTATAAATTGCACACTAGTGACCATCATCAGTTACAGCTGTGTGCGTATGGACGGGATCTAACGCCATTGACATTAAAGTACCCTTAATCTTCAATAATTACTGTATTTCATATGTAATATTGTAATAGAAGCAAGAAGTGTAGAAACTCTCAAATGAGTTGAAAAATCTGGTAGCTATCTACATGTGAGAGTGAGACATGATTCCCCTGAGAGGTGTAAAGCCAGTCATGACACTGATGTTCATGCAGCATCACTAAAAAACTGAAACCTCATGGTGCTAATGACCACATAGCTTGGCACGTACACATACACATTACGATGATATATGCGAAGTTCAAGGCACATAATGCATTGTTGACATCTACTGTAGACAAGTACGTTTTTTTTGTTGTTGTGACAGTTGTCTCCGTACCACTGGATTTAAACTTTAAAGGTTTAGAGAGTGGGACTGCAATAGGGCAACAGTTCTCCCACTTTAAATTCCACACACTGCTCACACACTCTCAAAAGCACCATACATACTCCTAGCACTATTTTTTTTTTTCATAAAAAAATTAATTGTAGACTAATTATTTTTCAGACATATCAAAGATGGCAGTTATTACTTTGTGGTTACCGTTGAGCTACTGATGAAGTAGTTTCCATGATAATTCTTGCCTTACAAATAGAATGTGAATGAACTGGAATAAAATTTCATACATGTATAACAAGAACTGAAATTGGAGTGGACAACTTTTCAACTATATCTATGAAAAAACCCACACACATTGCATCCCCCCTGTGGACATATTTATACGATCGTTCATGACGCAACATGGCATCGACCTTTAAAAGTACATGAGGAGTTGGATTATAACACGGGCGCATCATATGCTAGTTTAGTACAGTAAGTAGTATTTATCGATACTTTTGTCGTACACTATGAACAGTGCCCACACTCCAATCTGCATCCTAATACAAGTCAAGAAGCTATCATTGTGACTTTAACCACATATAGATGATGCTGAACCATGGTGCTACAGCTACAGGACGTAACAAGTACGTTACATACATTACACCTCGACAGTACTGTTCAAAGTGCATGTGAGCAAACAGTGTAATGACAGCACAGTAATTGACAGTGCAATGCTGACCAGTACACCAGAGGTGGTGTTGGTGGTGGTGTTGGTGGGAGGGGTCTTCAATGGCTACACTAAACATAACACCGTCGCATACAAACATGGCTGACGAAGGCAAACTCCCATCACATGTGGCTCCTCACGTGACTACTGACAAGCACACCTGAACTCTGTCACACACACACACAGTATTTAAGGACTCGCCCAACTCTTTGCTTTTATAACAGTTCTTACCAAGCCTTGCATTTTAATCATAATCTCTCACTCTATTTTTTTTACTTACTCATCATATTTCTTGTTTCCTCAATTCAGATTCTTGCCTTGCGTCTGCGTGTCCATCAGTTGACCGTTGCCTACTCTACGACCTCACTCTTTAGATCACATAGTGGATGTTATTGGAAGCTTAAGAATAAAGCTGATGTGTGCCTGCATGTGTCTGGATCGACCGCCTGTCAGTTAGTAGTTGATAGGTATCTTAACAGTTCAGTTCTATCTTAATGACTGGAAAGTTGCAATTTTTTTATGATATATATATATACATGAGAGTAACTAACCATTTCAACATTTTAGGATTTGCTTTAAAAACACATCATTTTTCATCAGAACCCTAAAATAAGAACTCTGAGCACAGTCTCAAATTTTCTGAAACTTAGAACAAAAGTGAAGCATCCAGGATTGCTAGATAAAAGTAAATGTTTTTACAGTGGGCAAATTCAGAATTTAGCAAATCACAGCTGGCACACTTGTCACCAGGAAAATAAAGTAAAGTGTGAATTAAAGACATATGGAGTAGAGTTACGTGGCTCTGACGTGGAGGATGTGAACAGTAACGGTGTCATTTAAAGTTTTTATATTTTTATATTCTACTATATTACTAGTACAGTCTAACCACCTAGATCATTCTCTAATTAGTTACACTGGACATGGACTTATTTGGGACATATATTTATTTGAGTAAAACATAAAAACAATTTTTTGTTTAATGTCTAATTTGTATTTTTGAGATTTGTATTTTAGTTTTTTGTTTGTTTGGTTTTTTTGTTTCATTTTTTTTGTTTCATTTTTTAAAGGCAAACCTTACCTCTAGCAAAGTGTAACACAAAAACTATATATTGTCAATATAATGTATAATGTATTAAAGAGAGCACTATAAAGAAGGTATAATATAATTCCACCTCATTTGAATTTAATTCAGTTCAAATGTTGAATGTGTAATTTCCTCTACCCTAAAGCGTCTATCAGAAAATAAATAAATAAATAAATAAATCAAGCAGACAAAAACAAAGATATACTGTGCAGCGATGCACCTTTACATGTGTGCTAAATGTGCAGCAATCCAAATACTACACACAGTGTGCTGAGAAAAGTATAAAAGGCTACAAAGAAACATCCTTTAGCTCTTCTCTTTCAGCGGCATGAAATAGCTGAAAGGATGAGTGTTATGATGCCAGATGGCAAGCCAATGAGGGATGAACCAACCTACTGGTGATACTAAGTGAAATTTAGCATTTAGAACCCCATCTGGTTGATGTGCCCTCTAGGGATGAGGTGTTCAGCTTTACCCTGCACATTTAAAGACATGCACAGAGCTTTCAGGTGTCTGGCAACTGTTAGCAGTACACTTGATTACTCAACTGTGCAGTGGAGGTCGTAATTGCAGAAGGCATTTAATCTCCCTTTCCTGGGCACCAACTAGAGAGCAATGACACAAGAACACTGAATATAGCTGATCATACAGCAGTGAAAGCCTTTTTCTAATGCTGAATGACTGGAGGAAGAAAGTGTGACAGTGTAATTTTTTATGTGTCTGTTTCTTGAAGGGGAAGAGCTGAAATTGGGGGTGATATGTTTGACAGTAATTTAAGCAGGAACAGATTTCGTGATTCTGGGACGTGCTCACGTTGCTTTCCTGTTCTGCTAACACGTCAGCATCAAGTATCTTCTTCTTGGGCGATAGTCAGGCATTTATTCTAAGAACCCGGATTTCGTCTCACGTGTCAACATGTGAAATTCCCAGTAAAGATATTTAAGGAGCTGGGTTAAGCCACATGGCCAATAGTTTGTGGACACTTGGTAACCTAGTAATACATTTTGAAGCCAGGTAAGGGATCTGAGGTCTTCATCCTAAAGGTGCTTAGTGGAGATAAGGTCAAGGCTCTTGAGATAAGGTCAAGGCTCTGTGCAGGTCACTTACATTCTTACACTCTAACTTCTGCAAGCCATGTCTACATGGATATTGAAATGTGCACAGGAGCTATTGCATTTCTTATTTTCAGCATACTGTAACAAAGCCTAAGAGGTTAATAATTTATATGTTATACAAACTTTAAATAATTAACTTAATATCATTTAGAAGACCCAGGTTTAACCAAGTTTGAACTATAAAGGACAGGTACTGCTTGGAAAAGAAATAATGGGAAATCTTAAATCATGACATATAACTAGTAGTTACCATGTAAGTTTTAGCAACAAAATGGAACACTGGAGCTGACATGTATGTGTTCTTATATGGTGATATTATTTAAAGGAACTACTACAGTTTGGCATGTGCAAATTTTCTATTTACAGTTTGAAAAAATAGCAATAAATAATTTTATTGCCCAGAACAGACAGCTTAAAAAAGACAGGAAAACAAACATTTCCATCATTTTATGTTTAAGTAAAGTAAAAGCAGAAGGAACTATTAACAACAATCTTAAAGATTCAGTTGGATAGAGGATCTTTAGTTTAGCTAGATTCTGCAGTGAAGTTTTCTAACATTTTCTCTGTTAATATTCTGCTGCTTAAAGTGTCTGAACATGTGTATGTGTTAATAAGAGCAAAAGAGTCAGCGCATGCAGAAGGAGTAAGTTTGAAAGTCTCTAGTTGAAAAAGCCATACTGTTCAATATATTTGTTGTTTTAATTTAGCCATTTTATATGACATATATTTTTGCTTTATTAATTCAGTTTATGGGTGGCTACATCATATTTTTTAATTAACCCATTTCTAAATGATGTTAATTCGTCTGAATGTAAAAGATCACAAACAACAAATATGCTTTATTAATATTGTTATTTGATTGTTTTCTCCATAGTCCTGCCTGTTCCATGTTATCCTGAATTATGTTTTTGTTTTGACTGCAAAGTTTAATAAAGTTTTTTTATACCTCTTGCATCCCTACTTGGCAACATGATAGAATACTTTGCCATCACATGGATGCAGAAGGAAACCTTAGGAGAACAGGACCACATTGTCTGAAAATCAACAAGACCAAACTGATCAACCCAGATGGGCAGCACTTAACTCCACTAATGGCAAACCCCCAATCTGTCCCTTCACTCATCATACGGCCGGAGAAGTATGCTAGCAACCCAGCCAGCTGCAAGGAATTCATGCTGCAAAACTCACTTTATTTTGCAAGCCAAGAAGGGGTTTTGAAGCACGCTAAAATAGCCCAGTTCATTAATTTCCTCATTGGGCATACAGTTGTGTCATCAAGCTGCTGGTGGGAGTAATCATGTAAACCCTTTCTCAGTCAAAGAGACCCAAGCTATGGAAGACTACACTGAAAAAAACTCAAACAGGGGTACATATGCCCCTCCTCATCTCCAATGTCCTCTGGCTGGTAGTCTGTGACTGTGTTCTGACTAGCAAAGCCTTGATCAAGTTGCAGTGATGCACTGCTATCTTTTGCCTTTACTAGCGTCATCTCTCGAACAGCTAAGGGAAGCCAAAATCTTGACAAAGCTTGAACTTTGCAGGAAATACAACATGATACATGTTTGGGGGGGCGTAAAGCACCCAGATCCATCAAAGCCCTTCACTGTGGAAGTGTCAGAACAGTGCTCTCACCGTGATTCAGAGACTCCACCCAATGGTGTTCTTGATGAAAATGACCCCCCACTAAGAAGAATTACACAAGCAGTAACTCAGAGCTCCTCACTATCAAGCTGGCCTTAGAGAAATGGCAACACTGGTTGCACGTTTTTATCACCTATACCAATCACAAGGGCCTCCATCCTATCCTACCACCCCAGCTCCAAGAAATCTAGGCGACTGGGCATACCTGCAAACCAGACAATCAAGAGAAGTCAAAACAATTCCTCCCATTGGTGTTATGTGCCAAGGACTCTCTGACTCTCTTCCATTGTGTCCTAGAGTAATGCGTCCCAGCTGCCATTGATCCCTCAGAAATAACTGTGCATGACAATTTACATTTACCAATATCCAACTACTTGCATAGTTTTTTTAAGGCCCTTGCTCAAGGTTTCAGTAGTAGCAGCTTGACTGAGATAGGATTTAACCACATGACCTTGCGAGCCAACATACTAACCTACTAAGTATTCACTGCCCACTGCCTCACCAAGGGCAGTGGAAAGAGGACAAGTGAAGAAATGTTTGTGACACAACTTTTAAGACAGATTCATTATTGGGGCACATACCTCTCCTTCCACAGGTCACCCTGGCACTTAGAAGTCACAGCAACTTCAACAAGGCAAGTGCTGGTGGTTGAACATATTCTAGGACATCAACATATATCTGCACAGGCCATGCTGGTGGTAGGCAAACATCTGCTGCTACTCATGCCTCAACAGCCATGATCCTTGACTTCATCACTGATCTTCCCCTGCAGAATGAATTTTTAACCACATTTCAGGTACTTTGGAATCCTAGAGGAAATTGAGTGTCACTTTCTCAGAATATCAGACCCAAGTACAGGATAAAACAGTCCTTGTTTTATTAACTAAAAATAAAACAAACCACACAATGTATATAAACTTGACAAAATAAATCAAACGCAAATACCTTAAAGGCATAACTGGACAACCCGAAGCACAACCAAAATAAACATAAGAAAAACCTTTACAAACTTTACAAAGATGGACACAAAAGGTCAGGTATAAATAAGGTAACATATTTGGAGTAATTAGAAACAGGTAACAAGACACATGACATAACAACATGACATTCAACAAGGTGTAGCAACACACC
>JAOTRN010000001.1:17059559-17075083 GCA_028566695.1 Bagroides melapterus
ACACACACACACACACACACAAAAAAAAACTGCTCTGTGTCATCTTACACACAACTGCAGTTAAGGCTTGGTAAAGGCTTCACATTAATGTCTGCATTAAATCAAGAAATCAGCAGTAATGCAGCATAAATAACGTTAATAAAAAAATTTACACAAAATATGAAATAAACACGCCTGTGATAATTACAGTATTTATTCCATGCGCAATTAAAATAAGCGCACCTAAACTGAATGATAAATGTTACTGCGATTTAATAATCAGCTTTACAGTAGTGTTTGTCAACATTGGCATATAATACTCACTTAATTATGAATTCTGCCTATTAAGTAGCATAAACATATTAATTAAGACCTTGTTTAGCTAGCACAGGTGTTCATTACTTGGTTTAGAAAAGGAGCAAACATCGATTTATTCAAGTGTTAATTCTTTTGTTGACATAGTGTACAAATTCTGGGCTTTATGGTTACTCCATTAATAAAGGCACAAGAATATTTGCAGGGAAAATAAAAAAAAAAATCTAGTTAATTTTTTTTTTATCTAGTTAAAATTATGAATATAATTATATAAATTAAACAACAACAACAACAACAAAAACATTTCTATATAATTAACAGATGATGCAGATTTTCTCACCTTTAACAAGTGTGTGTTTATCTGTTGGAGAGGACCGGGCTAACACTCGCAGCTTAGGCCAAACCTTATCGATGCGCTCTTGTTCAACCTACAGAAGACATGCACACAATCAGCCATTAGGGCAGTCTGAATCCTGTAAGTGTAAATGAAACATGTTAGAATGAATGTGGGTGTAATTAGAATAATGCTCGAATATACGCTGACTCTAGAAAACTGAGCTATGGCAGTACAGTATAATTCTTTTGCTCAGTAATTATTAAGGGTGTTGGAATAAGATCTACTGATTTGCTTTGGTCCTCCAAAGTCAAAGTCTGGTGCGGAGAACAGGATCTTTATCATTTATATTGCTTAAATAAATAACTAAATAAATAAATGAATTGATTTATACGTAAGAAAGACTGATCTGAGAAGAGGAGTCTTTACACCTGTAATGTTACTGGTAATGTCCAGAAATTGAAGAATATAAAGTGTGTAGAATGAACGTGTGTAGACAACAAACAACTAAATTTATCGTTAGGTTAAAATTTACACATGCTCAGGTTTATTTCTGGCACTGGGACTATTTCTTTTCTCTAGTCTCTTTCCCAGAGTGCCACTGCTGATCCACAGCCGAGAACTGGAATGAGGCCCGAGCAGGTCTGTTGGGACCACAGACAGCCAGGGCCTGATCCTTTGATTCATGATTCAAGGCAAGGAAGAGGGAGATGAAGTTGAGGTGTATTCAAAGGAACATGTACTGTATACATATGATTCGTGGCATAAATATACAGGTCAAGAACATGAAACAGCGGTGGAGGTCAGTCCCAAACTGTTCCACCCAGTAACAATGAAGATGGATAATGTAGAGGTTGTTCGGTTAGCAGTGAACTGCACGGAGACATGGAGTCGACAAGGAGGGTGGTGTGAAGACATAATTCCTGGTACACTGTGTGACTGTGGCCAGAAAGGAGACAGTGACAGAGCTGTAGGTCAGCTGCCTTTGGTGCACTTGGACAGCACGTCCAGTGGTGGCGCAGTGGGACAGCACAGCATATGGCTTTATATTAGTCCTCAAGATCCATGTGATGTACCCTGAAACAGTGCTGCTGTGGTAAATCTTAAATATGGTACAGTAGGAAGCCATATTTGTGGTATGGGAGGGGAGGTGCCCTAGATAATAAGAAATAAGCCCCATGAGGTGTTAGTGTTACACATAATAAAGAAAGCTGGATATATGGTTCAACACCTTGTACAAATGATGTCCCTAACCAGAACACTTGACCTCCCTCCACTAGCTTAAAATGACTCTTCAATTGGCACAGATCCATCAAAGTCACATGGTAGGGAAACTACAACTGAAAATTTACCACTTCCTCAATCTCCTCAAACTCTCAGGCTTTATTGTCCCTGGCAGTGGCAGACAGACATGAGTTGGGATAAGAGCATTCAAAAGCATCAGATCCCACTCTAAAACCGCTTGGAGACCATCTGTTACTGTACCAGAGAGCAGAGGTCAGTAAATTTCAGGTCAATTTTTATGAGGTGTTTTGTCTAGTCCCCTATGCTGACCTAATAGAATATAGAGGCTCCCTCCAGTGTGGTTGTGCGCTGGCTGTTATATTGCCTGAACATGGATAGGGGTAAATGCTAAAGATTAAAGAAATAGAGAGTCCTACAGTGACTGAAACAGTCACATTGTGTGGCTTCAGCCAGAGCCAGCCAGGGCAAACCATTTCTGCATGGATAGCTGCAATGTTTATGGTGTTGCTTTTGTTGTTTCCAATACCTTGTATTAACGAGCTCCTGGAATGGCTGGGTATGGCTTGTTTTAACTCAACCTTGAATTTGATTAAGGATTTTGGTCAGGTGGATTGTCACAGTCCAAGGAAAAATGGTTTTCTCCACACCCATTTGGGTGCACCAATTTGTCACACTTTGGGCTCTTCGGACTGCTGGCTACCTTCCCATGACTAATGGACTGAATTCTATGGCCCCACTGTGCATATGCAAAAAAACCTATTTAGAGAAAAATCTATAGTAATGGTTGTTAGTGTCATATGCAGCATGTGAGGGCAAGCTCATGTCCTTGAGGCATGCCCTTGACAGCTTATAAAGCCCTTGAGGTTGTATGCAAATGGAAGCATGGAGGTATAGTACAGTACCTGGGCTTCCACTTAGGTCAATGAGCATCCCCCAACTTATACAGTAGTGTCACGTGCTTCCTGCTTCACTTCCCTGATGTATCCTTCCAATTTTGTGTTGCAGACCAATGTGTAAGACAAAGGGCTGTGGGATTTCCTGTCCCAAGAGGAAGTACTGTCTATTGCAATGCATAAGCTTTTCAATTAGCACTGCAAATTTCACCTCTTCATCATTACCTGTGGAGTACCTCATGGCTCCAGTCTAGTTCCATTTACATGCTTCCTATAGATATCATTATTTGAGTCACACAATGAATGCTAGTTCATATTTAACACTCTTGTGGTGTGGTATAAATAAGTTTGACATTGACATTGATTGAAAGCTCGAAGCTCTCTATGTGTCAATGTAGATCACCATCTCGATAGAAGTGTCTGGTCATACACACACACACAGTGTCTGTGTGTGTCTTAGTTCTGTACATGCAGTACCTCTCCCTTTTCATTACGAATCCTTCTGTTGAATTCTTTGCCCTCGATGCACAGAAAGTCCTCTCCAGGGTGGATGATGCCACACTTGATGGCGATGGCTCTGGCAGTATTGATGTTGTCACCAGTCACCATTCGCACAGTGATGCCAGCACGCTGACACTTACGAATAGCTTCTGGCACCTGCAGGAATAACGTAGCCAAATGTTTAAGAACTAAGGATGGTATATGAACAATTGTATATGACCCAGAAACGATGTCAAACAAAACAGAATTCCTTCTTTATAAGGCCTTTTGAATTTAAGTGGAATAGCTTTGTTGCCAGGTAAATTTTATTTATGTTTGGTCTGACACTCATTAGAGGCAGATGGAAGAGGAAGAGCTTCATCAATAATGAACAGTGGAAGAGGAAGGTGACAGGTAACGTTAGACCTTTAACTCAAATGGATTTGTTTACACGTTCTCAGGTATCAGTCTGATGATGGTTTATTAGTGAATAAGGGCAACGCTGATGATGACTGCAAGTATACAAGACTTTAATAGATCACTGTTTATGATTGCGGATAAATGTTTTAGGTAATATTTGATTCCATAAATGAATGCTTTTGACCTTACAATGGTATAATTCATGTAAATAAATAAACAAAATAAATAAATAAATGACTCAGTTGATTTTTATGTATGTGTAACATATTTAATAGATTTTTTTAATGGCTGTAAATGTTACTTCCAAGTGTCAAAATTATTCTTTCTGTCTGTATCACATAGATGAGGGAGTAATGAGTGAGGAGTAATGACAAATAAAATTTCACTATTAATTTCACAATTATTCACTCACTGACACACACGGGACGGGTAACCAACTTGTATGAAATCTTTTATATATTTATTTATTTATTGCAGTGTTGATGGCTGTCATTGTTACACTGTCACTTGATCCTATCATTAAGAAAATCTGTTTTTGTTTTTTTTGGTCATTATGTAGATTTAGTTATGGTAGACTTGTTTTCAGCAAATGTTAGGATTGGAGTTAAAAAGTTTTTGGATCATGTCATTTTCAGGTGTAATGGGTTCACGGCTCGGTTGTTTAAAATTTCAGGCCTAATTAGCAGAAAATGTCTGCATATAAAGACTGTCTTGCACAGTCGTTTAGAGAAAGGAAAAAGTGTGCTATATCTGATTTAACATCCTGTATTTCTTATAGCAAATTACGCGAGAGTGGTGTGATCTATATGACTGAAAATTAAAATCATTACGCTTCTGTGGCACAAACAGAAATACAAGTACAGGCAAATCAATACAGTGTGAAATTAAAATGAGTCATTCAACCCTTACCTACCTAATACAATTTGAAAACTATGTGGGTAATTTAATATAACGAAATATTTTTTTAAAAGAATCATTTAACAATAATAATAATAATTTTTTGAAAAAGCAACACAACCAGCCATTACATTGAACCAAAATCTCACCTCTGGTCGGACAGGATCCTCTATTCCGACTACACAGATTCCAGTCAGGTCAGTCAGGATGATGTTTTCGTCATCCCAGCTAGGCTCAGGATCAGCAGGAAAGTCTCGGTAACCCACACAGATGGTCCTGAGTCCATCACAAGCCATGGGTTCAATCACTTTTTTCACCATGTCGTCTCGGTCCCGCGGTCGGAAAATCCGGGGCTCGCCTGCTTCGCCTAGAATACGACTGCACCTAGAGCGTTGATCAATATTTCAAATGAATTAAATTTGAACTTTAACTTAAGAAGAAAAAGTAAGTATTCAGTAAGTATTCTTGTCCATAACATTTCTCTTCTGGGTTTCGCATCAAAAATAAATGCCCTTTCCAAATAATAGAAGGATGATATGTTGATTAAATATGATTAAAAGAAAAATCAATAGAATTTCTATGTGAAATTGTAAATGAATGATACTGATCATGAATTCTAAACAAAGGAATGTAAAAACCAGGAGGGACCAGGACTTGCTTTTTCAGGATAATCTCAGATGCTCCTTTGCTGTACATCCTGAAGCTTCCATCTGGAAGTTTGACCACAGTACTCATAGACTTCCTGACCGAGTTGAATGTGTAGACTTTATATAGCTTCTCTTCAGGGATCTGGTTCCGAATGGTCTGGTAATCCCGCTTTAGCTCCTGTACAAGTCCTAAAAGGCCACACTCGGTTTTGTTGCCCACCTGCTTGGGTAGACCTCCCTCCTTATCTGGGGGCTGAAATAAAGAACCACAAGATGCTTAGGTTATTTGACCCATAATGAGCAATGGAGAAGGCTAATGCTGGCACTGGCATCAATTACTTTAGCTAACGGCATATAGAACATGGAAAAATCATTTCAAGGTAGAAATGTCCAGAACACAAACATTAATTATCTATAACCCTTAAAAAAATCAAACACTTGGACAAAACTTGGAAAGCTATAATTATGTTTACTTTAAAAAACAGCCAGTTACACTGAAGATCAAATGGAAATCTCACAAAATATAATAGTAATATCTTCTTGGAATCTTTACTGAAGTCATTTCTTACGTAGGTTGATTGCAAACCTTGCTTAGGATAAATTTAGCCCAATACAAATCTATGGGCATTGATAAATGACTGTTAAACCAGCAGTAAGGACAATTCACAAGGTCACAGAACTGCAAATGCTTCCTTGTGACTCCTTGTGTGCTTCAGCAGTAGTGCTGCCTTGTCTAAGAAAAACAAACCGATAATTACACAGTACCACCCTAGAGACAAAGAAACCGAAAGCAGGAGCATCTACAAGCGCATTTAAATAAAAACTGTTTAGACTGAATAGCCTGTTGTTTGATCACAAGAGCCCTATTGGGTCCCACAGGAAGGTGTGGACACTTAGAAGAGATCGGATCTGGCATGCAGTGCCTGGCTGAACGTCTGTCCTCTCCCCGGGCATCACACACTCCTGCGAGCCTTGGCATATGGCAGAGTGAAAATTGGCAGCATTACTTCCTCTTTTCCAGTGCTGCTCTCCACAATAAGGTCATTTTCATAGCACCTCTTTGATTATCACCCCATCACCAGCACTCAAAGGGACAGAAACAAGCCATTTCGCCAAATCCCGACTTGCTTGAATGAGAATCGCTGAGCATAAGGAACCTGAGAGTGATAGTTGGCTAAAATCTCAAGCCACATGGTGCTGCTGCAGCCGGAATGAGCAACTTTGCCCAACATATAAGACAGATTTCCAGGTGACACAGTGAGAGATTTCACCTTGACACAGGGCTTAGTGTGAAAAGAAGCGCCTTTGGATTCCGTGCACTTTTGCACTTGGCATTGCATGCTAGCTATTTCTAGAAAAGTATTTTTGTCGGTGCACCCATTGCACTACACGACTGTATGTGCAGAAATTCATTTCAATCCGTGATACTCGTGCCAACTATAATGTGGGATAAATAATCAGTACATTTGTTTGGATGAAGACCAAGACATGGTTAGTTTCTACAATCTAATGCAAACACAAATAATTAACACTTGTCTATAATTACGCAGAAAAAACTCTCATTTTTCTAATTTGCACTAGGCATCTCTAGTGATTCAGACCGTAGGCTCTGTAGCTCCATAAGACTTACAGTGTAACAGCATCTCAGCCATGTGTGTATCATTGCTAATTAAGTAAAGAAAAGACAGTTTACGCCTATTCTTATTTAAATGAAACAACATACCAGTAGTACCCAAATAATACCACATTATAAATGTGAACCTGATAAAAACTCTTTATTCATTTGTATTGCTATAAATACATATCCACTGGACGGCAGGGGTCAGCATGGGCACTCTGGCCGGTCTACAGCAAGCTGAGATGCACTGTGTGTTCTGACACCTTTCTATCAGAGCCAGCATTCACTATTTTAGCAATTTGTCCTCTAGTAGCTCTTCTGTGGGTATGGACCAGACAGGCTAACCTTCGCTCCCTATGCACATCAATGTGACTTGGGCGCCTTCAACCCTGTCACCGGTTGTTCTTCCTTGGACCACTTTTGGTTGGTTTTGACTTCTGTGTACCAGGAATACCCTACAAGACCAGATGTTTTGGATGCTCGGACCCAGACTTCTAGCAGTTTGGCCCTTGTCAAAAGTTTCTCAGATCCTTATTGTAGTAATCGTCTAATTAGTAAGATTATTACTGTAAATGTATTGCTTATTACAGACACGTTAAATAATAATTATTTTTTCATAAGAAGCAAATTCAGCCTGCTTAGTGCAATAACTAAAAAAAAGAAAATGACCAGCAGTCAAGAAATTGGATGACAAATTGCTCTTGATGAGATGTGACTTGGGTGCAGAAGTTTTTTAAGGTGTAAGCAAGAGAAAAAAACAAAGAAGTGTGAATACTGTGGACTGCCAAAAACATCAAATATGTGGATAAACCAGGAAAGTCATCCAAAGGCCAGATCTTTCCATGGAGTTCCAGAGACCTACCGATAAGTTCAAGTCCAAGTCTTTAAAAGCACTTTGCAACAAGCTCATTCATGATATTTGCTCAAGAGAACTGTAATGGAACATTTGCCCATTGACCTCAAGAGCTGCTCTATTTAAAAACACAAGGTGTCTGCATAGATACACCTAGTCTAGAATCAAAAATGTATGAGGTGTAGTCAGAGTGACACCAGGGTTTCAGCTCATCTCTCTAGACAAAGGTCACTGGCTGGGGCAACTTGAGATCAACAGACCAGGAAATTCAGTGCATCCAATTTACACTACAGGTCAGAGTATCAGTGTGCATGAGAGTGGCATCTCCAACCTTTACAGTATCTCCAATTCCAAATGTCTGTTGAACCTTCAGTGGAATTCCCAGTAGTAAAGTAAAGCTATTTACATATTAAGTGGCAACTGTAGCAGATTGGTTAAAGTTAGACATTAATGACCTGACCATTGCAAGCTGAAACACTAGATCTGCAAGAGAGCCACTGTTAAGAAGCCTGCTCGTCTCCATGCCGGTACCGTTAGAAAGAAAAGCACTGAGTAACCTGATAGGGATCTATAGACCTTTTAAAAGATATATGTAAATTACATTGGACAGCAAGGAAATGATCTGGAATAGTAGTATTTTAGGGGCAACAGGAATACAGTTAGAAGTCTGTAAGATACAGAGATTTTACTTGCCATCGTGTATAACAGGGTGTTCAATTCCATCTGCAAAAAGCCAGTGTGGTTCGAGATTTTCATTCCAACCAAGCAGGAGCCACACCTGCTAGTCAGTTGAAGGCCAAGATGAACAGATTAAACAGGTGGAATAAGGCGTAGCTCCTGTTTGTTTGGAATGAAAACCTGGACATATCTGATCTTTGAGAGACTGTATGGTCACGTACAGTTAACTATTACTTAAGATTGTTTTTTTTTATTATTATTTTTATTTCATTTAATGACGCTATTACAGAAGTCCGAAGAGGCGAGGCATATTTTTTCTTTCTTGTTTTGTCATGATAACTTAATTTTTCTCATTCTCTCGTAACAACAAAAGTTGTTCTTTTGTGATTACGACTGAATTTTCTCATGAACTCTACATAAGAGTATGTTCTAGAAGCAGTAAAAACGCAATATCGCAGCATCACGGATTATCGTATGCGCTTTTACTTTGATCAGGGACTCATGTGATTGATAACTTCCACATAAATGTCTGACACTTAAGAAGGAGACTGTGATGTCTGTATCTTTATCATCGAAGATAATATAGTGACCCTACTGCTGTTAATCCAGCTGCTGTTTCCGAAAGCACAGTTCAACTAACTGCATGTAAATTGTAGGATTGGCTTTAGATACGTAGCGGTAATAGCGCAGAAAGAGGAAAGCGAGCGTCTGCAAGCCCTTACATCACAAAACAATAAATGTATACAAAACCATCCTTTTTTTTAATAAAGGTGTGACAAAACGAATACAAAACAATTGACAGTATTTATTAGAATAAATGCTTTAATAATCCATTACATATTAACGTGATAACACATTAAAAGTATATAAAATAAAGCATTTTCCGCAATGCTAGCGATCCATTTTCCTGATATATTACTATACTCAAAGTTTTTCATAGCTTAGCCTTTTGTGATATTCTAAATAAGTTGGGTTAGAGAGAAATAAGTTCTGTTAGAATCTGTCAGAAAACCGAGGGTAGCTTTTAATTATTGAATGTTTTTTTTTTTTTCAGATTTTCTAGTCAAGTCAAGTATATGTGTAAGTTTGAGTGATGAGCTGCTAGGTAGAATGTAAATTCATCAGTAGCTGGCTGTTTCAGGACAATTTAAAGACACACAGTGCGAAAAATGACTTTCTTACTTAGTAGTTTTGTCTTGATTTCAGTAGAAATATCTAAAAATTCTTAAATCAAGATGCACTTTCTTGATGAGACTAGAAAATAAGTCTAGTTTTCAGACAAAAAAAATCTAATTTAAGTGAATTTGTGTTTAAGAAAAGCAAAGAAATCTGCCAATGGGGTAAGAAAAAAAATCTTGAAATGAGTTTCCTAAACACTAAATTCAAGTAAGATTCAAGAAAAAAATTCTTACCCCATTGGCAGATTTCTTTGCTTGTCTTAAGCAAAAATTCAATTAAATTTGATATTTTTTATGATTATTTTTTGATTATTTTTTTTGATAGGTCATTTTGCTCATCAAGAAAACACATCTTGATTTAAGAATTTTTAGATATTTCAACCGAAATCAAGACAAAAATTCTTAGTAAGTAAGTCATTTTTTGCAGTGCAAATTGTTTTATTATTTTGATTGGCAGTTCAGTGGGTTGTATGATTTAGATATTCTGTAGCTATACCATGTATAAGTGGCAAATCAGAAGCGGTAGAAAGATGAAGGCAGGATATATGGTATAATACGATTCATCAGCGTTTGGCCAATTCGGTGTTTGCGTTTGTTATAGCGCTGTTGCTGATGGAGATATTTATTTTAATGAATCGGCCTTCAGGGCCTGTGTCAGTGGTATTGTGTATGAATTAGACTGTTTAATTTATTAGAATAGACACACCTCTTTGTTTGGCATTATAATGGAGGACAGCAAATGGTGTATAAAAGGAGCACAGGCTGCTGGGTGAAGAGCATGTACTAATTACAGAATGTCACATTAAAACATTTAACAGGCAGAATCTCTCTAAGGAAGCCAAAAAGCTTTTGCTGACTACAGGCTGAATTAAGCATGCAGCTGATATGATATAAATATCAAAGTATTCCTTTCGTGTGTTTTTTTTCAAAGCTTTCTCATCTCTCTGTTTCTCACCAGAGATGTGTTACATAAGTCTTTCTATCCTGCTGCGAGGGCGACTCGGAAAGACTCGATCTGCTTTGGAGCTTCTATACTGCCTCAATCCAAGGGCATTAGACATAAGGCACAAGGTATAGATCGTCTGATCGCTTCCAAGCTGAAGTTAATGTCTTTTTTTAAGTAGCTAAAATGTATTCTGTACTACAACTGAGTTTATGGATCAAAGCTTCCGAGATTCGAATCCAGACACACAAACGGAGAGAGAGATAAATGAATAACAAGAGATCACACAAGAGATCAGATCTGACATGATCTCTTAATGATCTGGTATCACAAAAGTTACTGTATGAAGGAAAAAAAAAAGCAAAGAATAATATGAGACATGAAATCACTGAACAGATCAAAAAGCCCTCTGTTATAACAAACCTCAGTCTCCCGTGACAAAATATGCAACTCTAAATTGCAAAGCAGATGGCTGGAAAGCGATGATTCCAATTAGCACTGTCTGGTGTGAGGGCTGCCATGTGCCGGACATCTCCCATGTTAACAAGACTTTCTGTGTGTGGAGCGAGAGTTACAAGCGATTCTACATTTTATTGCTTGAAGCTTTTTCTAATTTAGAACAAATTCATATCGAATTTCGAACGCGATTCTGAGAAGGATTAATTAACGTGCGGCTTCATTTGCAATACGTTGAGGGACAGCGGTTCAAACGATCTCATTTTAGCGTTAGTGTTTGCGCCTGCGGGAATTCAACCCGTTTTGCCTGATTAAGAGAGTATTAAACATCCTGCTGTCGTCCAGCTGGGAGATTTAACACCGCACAATGTGTCAGTTCTTATCAGGCCACAATGGATGAGAAGTTCAATATTCATTTTATAATTTCTATAATCGCTATATTTTACGATTGGATTCTTTATTTTACTTAAGCATGATCACCGTACTGCATGCTGAATTTTGAAAGAATTTTTTTTCCTCCACGTCCAAATATTCAGTGATACACAGATCAACTGAAGTGTCTATGAGAATGATAAAAATAGAAGTGTATTGTGCACTTTTATTTTAAAAGTACTGCTATATGAACAAAAGTGCAATGAGTTTCTACAGCAGTTTTCCCTTTACATAGTAACAGTTCAAATATTTCTTGTAAATCTCAACTTTAACATTAATGAAGTTCTCCAGTGAGAAAATTCAACTTTGCAGTGGTTACAAATAACTTTGTTTCTATCAACTTCACCATGTGGAAGAGATTTAAAATGAAAATGTCCATTTAAGTTTTCGTTATCTTTCTCCATTTTAATGTCCGGGCTAGATCTTTTCTGTTCCGGTTCGTGTGAGCGCTGCAGCAGTCTTTGCCCCACCCCCAAATGCTCTCATTGGTTGAGACACGTGATGACACCGATCCCAAATCAGTACTGATCAACATCCCACCATCCTGTGACACATGATTTGTCTGTATGTGTATTCAGATCCAGTGAGCAACGGAATTTGAAAATAATAGTAATAATAAAAAAAAACTATTTTAGTTCGCAATAAAATAACTGTCGGCGTTAATTAATTAATCCGTTAAAGTGATAATTACACGTTAACGTGCCCAGCCCTAAAAAATATTTTAGTGAGTTTGATTAGAGTTATTTATGTACTACATAATGTAAATCTTGATCATTCAGATTATAGTGAACATCTCATGAAGTGACTCTGACATGAAAATTGGTTCGAGTCTTGATTGTCATCATTACCCATCAGCTCTGACACGTTTCCGTGTCACGTTGCGCACTAAGCGTGCACTCACGTTTCTAGTTTCACCTCGATTGGCACTACTATTTAAGTTGTGCTTCCTGTGTATTTTTTGTCATGCTTAATGTTGTTTTATTTGATGTCCAGAGCCTTGTACAGAAGAAGTTGCTTTTTGTATTCATTGTTTTGTTCTTTTAGCATCTGCTGCCTCTATAAATCCCTGAGAAAAAAAAAAAAAAAAAAAAAAAGGAGGAGAGACTCTTGTTTCAGTATAGTTTGGCACATGGCACAGCAATTAACATATTTTTTCATAACACATCTTGTCCTGCACTTGGGTTTGTCCAATTAATGCTCTGTAGAACATGTATAAGTCCCCGCCCCTGGGGGCAGGTATTGTTTTAATCTGCGTGTCTATTCACTTCTGTAAGCTGGCAGAACCTTTTCAGAGGAGAGGTTCACCAAATTGGTTCTGTCGATACCTCAGACTGACTGAGAGCATGACTCATTATTTATATGCCATCTGGACTACCACTTAGACATATCAGATGCCTCCTGGTGACAAGCCTGCAGCTCTCTCAGTCGACCTTGGCTGAAACGTGTACAGCAAAACTCCATGAACTAACTGCAACGCACAGACGTGAGTGAAGGCAGAAGTAACGAATCCTTCTTATATGAAGAAAAAAAAAACCTCGTGAATCAATCAAGTGTATTTAGTTATTATGTTGTATTCATGTTCTCTGTGTTTAGCAGTTGTGCTAAGGGGTGTGGCCTATCTCTAACACTAATGACATCACTAACTCTCACTGACTTCCTGTATCAAATACGTACGTAAATACGTCAAAATATGGAATCAAAGTTCTCAAACCATATTCTTGTTGAGTAATATGATGTTACGTGAAATCTACAGTAATATTTACATGTTTACAGGTTAAGGGCCTTGCTCAAGGGACCAGCAGTGGCAGCTTTATGGACGTGGGATTCAAACTTACAACCTTGTAGTTGATAGCCCTTCCACATCGTATAATATCAGACTAACCAGGTCATAGTTTCACCTCAGTTCATTAACAGGTTTGAATTCATTTTATTTATTTTCCTGCAGGTCTGAAGCACATTACAATGATGCTGAAAAACTGTGAGCCTCCTGAGCTGTATCTATTGTAGTAGTAGTTGGTCTAGCATTTAGGTTGATCCTCTCTTATTTTTAGAATTTCATCTTACAAAAAAAGGAAAACTAAAAAGATTCACGTTCATAAGAAAGAAAGAAAAATTAAGGGCATGGGTTCCGTATTCTGTTTAGTTTTGTATTGAAGTTTGCCTTCCATTAATGATTGGGTGAATGAATTCAATCGAAAACATTTCATTTCAGTTTAAATAAAAAAATCATGGCAGCAGTTTTATTGAATTTTTGTCAGAAAACTCTGAATTTTAAAATGTGAGTTTAATTGCATCATACAATGTAACGGCCAATCATGTTGGAATAAAAGTGGTGCACAGGCTGAGGTGAATTTAGATACATTTCTACAGTAAAAGCTTCTGTGCCTTTTTTTCTGAGCGTTTTTACTAACATTTTTGTAAAGAATTCAGTTATCATTGCTTTTAGAACATACGTTGGTTTGATTTACAGACACTTCTCAGGATCTTACCAGAATTTTGGTAGTATAAGCACTGTTGATGGATATTGCGTTGACCAGGTAGTCGAGAGTTTTTGCTGGGATTAAACTCGGGTCCGGGATGTTTTTATAATGAACGTCGGCAACGTACACCTGCACCGCTGTCATCCTGTTGGTGGTCAAAGTTCCTGTTTTATCCGAGCAGATAGCAGTGGCATTGCCCATGGTCTCGCAGGCATCCAGATGGCGTACCAAGTTGTTATCCTTCATCATTTTCTACAAACGTGCAATGACAATATCAATTAAAATCCAAGGAACGAAAGCAAAGTGTATTTTCTTGCGCTACATAAACGTATAACCTGCAAATAATCCCCACGTACTGTACCATGCATCCTCACATTCCCCATGTATAATGTAAACAAATACATATTCTACCTTGACAGAGTAGGCCAAAGAGATAGTAACAGCCAGAGGAAGGCCTTCAGGAACAGCAACCACAAGCACTGTGACACCAATGATGAAGAATTTCACGAAATACTGAATGTAAATAGGAGTGCACTCGGGAAGCCAGGGCCTCTTCTGGAGCACAAAGTTATCAATGGCAAAGTAGAGCACCAGGATGATGACCGTGATGGCAGACATCACCAAACCTGAGGAAGAAACGTGTCGTGTATTGTGTGAACAATCGGTAAAAACTTTTAATTTATTAGTAGCTAGAAATGAAGTATCTATGTCCCAAAATGAAGACAATATACAGATAAGGACAATAAGATTAATATCAGTTGATGGGAGACGTGTGTTAGCTACGTCTGTTAGGTTTGTTTGTGGATTGAATAGAAAATGAATAGATTTAAACCAATTTTATAAAAGGGTTTTGTAAAGTAAAAAAACAATAGCTGTATTATGTGATAATAACTAAGAGCTGGTGAAATAGTATTCATAAAACAGCTCTATAAAAATATATCAATTCAGGATAGAAATATAAATCATGGTGTGTAGCTGGTCACTGAAAAAGAAGCAACTCATTCCGTCATATCCGTAAGACAGTAAAGTCACCTGCTTTGCCGATCTGCACAGCCAGCTTTGTCAGCTTGCCCTGTAGAACAGACTTCTCTTTTTTTGACACGTTGGATTTTTTTTTCTCCTTGTCATCAGCTTCTCCGCCCTCGGCACTTTTCAGCGGCTGCATCTCCATCGCCGCTGCTCCGTCCTGCTTCTTCACTGTAATAATCAGAGGGGATGAAACATCACTGCGAAGGTCAGACTGATCTCAGAACCGCTGAGTCACAGCTTTCCCGATTATTAGAACCAGCGCATGCTGCTTACTGCAGCCACTTACAGGCAACATGGACCAGACTTTAATAAGTCATGTAGCTCAGGATTCAGACATTCACCCATTTTTTATGCTTGTCGGATAAAAAACGATTTCAATTAATATAATACAATCAGAACTTACAGGTACAGCTGATATCCTTTTTTTGATTAATTTGATCAATTAACAAAGAGTGGATTTAATTACATGGAACTGATTCACCGATTTGAATTTCAATGAAAGGAACATTCAAGTCTTTTCATTTTTATTTAAAAGTGAAGAAAAAAAAAGTTTACACAATTTTCCCATTTTGTTCTCTGTAACTACGAGGAAAATGTATCTTATGGAAGTGTATCTGACCCAAAGGATTTTACACACACACACACAC
>JAOTRN010000001.1:17184145-17198707 GCA_028566695.1 Bagroides melapterus
TGTGGAAACTCTTTGCTTGAACATAAGCGGTAGTGTTCGATACAGATTTGTGCAGTATTCTAAATAAAACAGCTGGTCGGTTTTACTGATTTTTTTTTTTTTTTTTTTTTTTTAAGGCTTTTTAAGGCTTTCACTAAAGAAACTATTACATTTAATTGTTTTATTGTCTAAAGATAAGTGGAATGTACTATTTAATAATATATATTAATACATTCATTTATTACATGACCGTTTCCATAGAAACAACTATGTATGCATGGGGATTTGTTTGCTGAATTCACCACAAACAGATTAGAAAACAAAAAAGTGTCTGATGGTTTACATGGTGACTCTCTGTGAGCAGATGTTTAGTTTGCATTTTCACAAGAGATCTAGTCTCCAGAGTCAGAGCTTTGTACACATTAGTAAGGCTGCAGTTTCGAACACTGAAAAAACTTGTGTGATTTCTCAGTAAAAGGCTGCGTGTTTTATTCTTTATCCTTCAAGCAAGAAAAATGAGCGGTTGGTGAGTGTACAACTGTACAACTGGCTAGAGGTTTTAAACAATTAACTATTAATGGATATTCCAGGTCATTAAGTGTAACTATAAATGGATAAAAAGTACTATGTTGTGTTGTTTAATTGTAAAAAAAAAAAAAAAACATGGCAAATTGCTGTAGTACATGGGGCATAAAAACAACCCTAATTTCCTTTTATTAGAAAACAATCAATTTTGGGGTAGTAAACAGTTTCTAAATGCAAACAATCTTTTCTTCAGACATTCAGTGTTTATTTAGTCTTATTAAGTGTAAAATTTGATATTTATATAATATATTTATTTAATACATTACATCGCAATCAGTATACTTTATTTACCCCAGGGGGAAATTGCTCAAGACAACAAAATAAGAATACAAAAAAAATGAAGACAACTTTGTCACTTTTGCTTATATAAGCCTATCTTTACATTATATTTTATTTATTATTTATTTGATATAATTAAATATAATAAATACAATTTATTACTTTATTTATTTATTTGTTTATTTGTATTTCATTTATTAAAATTGCATTTGTTTTTTATCTATCTATCTATCTATCTATCTATCTATCTATCTATAGAAGATGTATATACTGGTAATCCACTGTTATCTGACAACAAGCAGTAGTTCTACAAGTTTTTCTCAAAGAAAGAGAAGTAATATGTTAAATTACATTTTAAATACTGAATCCTTGTATAATAAGAATCGCAATTTAATTCATTTCATTTGTTACAATATATGTAAAAAATATAAGATGTAAAAAGATCATTAAAAATGGATTTTAACCCCTTATTGAATGTCCACATGTTGACGAACATGAACAATACAGTCACTCGTGTTGTTAAAATCAGTTGACTTGTGTTATGCTAACAGAGATTCTGTTACTAACTCAGGTCACACTACGCACAGCTCAGGATGTTCAAATTATTTGTCGTGGAATCAATGCTCGCAAGGTCCCCTCAAGGACATAGGAGCCACAAGAGGCCCTGTGTCACCTACAAACATTATGCTGGTGTTACAGACACTGTTATCTAACTGCATCAGCACACTCCCCTCAAGCCCTCGAGAGGAAATATTGATTGCACCTCTGGTGACCTTACAAGCTAGTTTGATCATCACCATAGAGACATGGGAGATTACCCAGAAGCCTCAGCTTGCAACTGCTATTAAATAAAAACACATTCAATGAGACAAACACTCCCTTTTACTCAGATATATTAAAAAGTTCTAACATATTTGTCCAACATGAAACAAGTAACATTAACTAGAAAAGCTTCAGTTCATCTAAAACACAATTTCAAATTTCAGACATGACAACATGAAAAGTCATATAAACCTGAGAGATCACAGTCTTCTGATTCTGTTTTTATTTTATATAGTGAAAATCATTCACGTGATTATGACTTCACTTGC
Source organism: Bagroides melapterus (assembly GCA_028566695.1). NCBI lineage: Eukaryota > Metazoa > Chordata > Actinopteri > Siluriformes > Bagridae > Bagroides > Bagroides melapterus. Next base: position 17,186,080 of record JAOTRN010000001.1, read on the forward strand.
AATTTCAGCATCAGCAACAGATACAAGAAACAAATCAAGTGATTAAAAAAAAACTACACCAGAAATACACAAATTCTAAACCTACTGAGATACTGACATTCATCGTAAACTTTAAAAACAATTTTAAATGGTTTAAAATGTAATATATATACCTTACACATAAATATATATATATATATATATATATACACACACACACACACACACACACACACACTGTCAGCTTTTGTATTGCATCTTTTATGAAACTGGGAACTGAAAATGTCACCAAGAAATTTAGTGTTGAACAGGAAATTAATTATTTACACATCTGTGATCGGCGATGAGTCTTTTTTTGATATAAAAATTTATTATGTACCAATGTCAGAGCTGTACCATGGGAAAGGGATAAAGTGAGTAGGTTTGGGATATCCTTAATTTAACTTCACTTTTTCTGTCAGGTGAAACTGCCTCAACATGTCATTTATAACTCGATAAGGAAAAACTGTCAAAATCTTCCTCTCGCTTTTCCAAATCACATTTTCCTCATAAACGAAGCTAAATCATCCAGGTGGACTGTTATGTAAATGTTCTTAATGCATATTTATGACACTGAAGCCAAGTTTTCCTAAGTGATGCAGTCGTGTCTTCAATTTTTTTGTGCATTTCAGCCCTTATGTAAATGCTTCGGTTTCCATTTCAGGGCATAAGAAGCTGTCTGTGAGTTCCCATGCACTTCCACATCAAAGAGTAAAAACAGAAAAGAAATCAAAATATTGTCTTTATGCTTTTTTCCACTCTATTTTTTTTCTGCCGTCTGCGGAAGCTCGGGTCTCGAGAGAATGTCCAGACAAATCTCAGACGTGTAGCGGTATAGCTGTGGGTTAAGCTTCTACCTAACGTTCAAATCTGGGTCATTTCTCTCTCTCTCTCTCTCTCTCTTTCTCTCTGTCTCTCTCTCTCTCGCTCTCTCTCTATCACACACACACACACACACCACACACACACACACACACACACACACACAGTGCTAGTTATAGCTGGTATTATGAAACCAAGCAGACTGCATATGTTTCCAGACACTTTATTGATTTATAAGAAAGCAAAACAGCACTGCACCATCCCTATTCCTGTATACATCATTCCATCATGTCAAAGGCAAGAGGGAAAAGATTTGTTATGAAGACAAACAGAGAAAAAAAAAAAATGCATAAACTAACACTGCGGCAGAATTAATTTCAAAACTATAATATCCTGAAGAAGCACAGTGTACGCAATTCGATCTTTTTTCCCCCCAAAGTACAGAGCTGTAGAATAATGGCATGATAATGAATTTTATTGTACTCAATATTAGAATCATGATTATTTATCACAACAGTGTAGGGAAAAATAAAATTTAAATTAACTGCCTTTCCTTTCACATCGTACACAGCAATCCTACGGTCATTCGTTTGAGTGATGTAATTAAAATGTGTTTCCATTTGCAGTACAAGCAGATTCAAACAGATTGTGTTGAAATGATATTTTCCTACCAGAACATTTACCTGGCATTTATCATTTCTTATAATCACAGTATTGAATTTTTTAACATCTAGTCTAACACGAGGAATGTAAATGTAAATCTGCTACATTGTTTATCTTATTAACATCAAGGGAGGAAAAAGTAGAAAGAGTTGCTGGTGAAGGAATGATAACAGGAACTAGCAGATTTCAAAGATGAATCTAATAAATTGTGACAACATTACATTTTCATACCCCAATCATTACCTGACTTTTATCACAATACTGGATTTTAAACTGTAACACATTACTTATACTACTTGTACACTTTTTTTTTCTGAAAGAATAAAAATCTTTTCAGATAATATCTGGCAAGAAATAAGGAACGTAAACCAAAATAGAAATCAAGCTAACATTTCATTCAGCTCCAGTTTAAAGCTGTATGCATCTGTAAATGTACATGCAGCACTCAAGACCATAAACAAGCAACTGCTTGACAAAAATCTCACTCCCAACTGTTCAAATCCTACGAAACCAAATTAACCCAGTGAGAATAAAGAAAGTAAAGCACTTACTCTGCAGCATCTCAGGCCCATGGCACCGATTACATGAACATCCTGTGGTTGTAGGAGACTAAAAATAGCGTGGCGACAGAGGAGCTCGGCGCTTTTCCATGCACACAGTGCATCTATGATGAGAAAAGCGTGCTGGGGAGGCCCGAGGCTGGCCACGGCATTCTGGGTAAAAATGGCAGTGCAGATATAAAAGCTCAGATCGTGTAAGGTCAGAGAGCAAGAGAGAGAGAGAGAGAGAGAGAGAGAGAGAGAGTGAGAGAACAGCTGCATGAGGTCCATCAGGTGACTACATGGTCAATGTATCTCTTTTTTTCTCTCTCTCTCTCTCTTTCACTCACTCACTCACTCATTGTCTCATCCAAGGTTTCTGTTCCCGCACTAGCCAACACAGCTCTTTGCATTATCCTCAGAAAATCCCGCATAATCTGCGTCTTGAAAGTCATTATGCCGTAAACTATCAGGGTGGATTTGCGGAGGCACAGCGCTAGTCAGAAACTAATCCTGCGTATCCGTTTCAGAGAAAGACTAAAGGACGGATGCCTGTCATATGGAGGGGTTTTGAGTATTAATCAATGACCTTTTCCATGGGATTTTGGGACGATGTCTGTATTTAAGCCAGACTTTTATTGTCAATGAAGATTGAACTGCCTGTTACACAATGCTTTCATGACAAGTGAAGAGATCATGAATGTTTCCAGGTCAGTAAACATGAGCCAGCAATAATTTAATACAGCATTACGTTTGCATATTAATGAACCACGCTTGGTGGTAATATTCCATTACAGTCGCTGTTGGTGACCTTTCTCCATAGAGTCAAGTGTAATTTGGGGGTAAATTTAGTCATACAGAGTCTTTACTTATTCATTTGACAACACTTCTCCAGAAAATGTTGAGAATTTATATAAGGTTCAATATCTATGTCTTTGCATTGTACACGATCAACAAACTAGCATTTACGTATTTGATAGCTAAGCTCTCGGTCAATAGCTAGTTTCTGCCTGGTGTCCATATTTCCAGTTTCCTAGCAACAGTGTTCTCCTAACATCAACCATCTGAATCGTAGTGCATTCCCTTTTCGACTTAGTTCACTGGTTCCGTCAGAATACATCATATGTATGGTTATATCTTAGTTTTGCTAATAAAATAGCAGCAAGGGTTTAAGGTATATTTTCATTCGACATCTACAGAGAACGTAGAGGCAACACGGAGCATAAACGCAGCAGTAGTTTGATCAAACTTGGAGCTGCAGAGATTTTTTGTCTACAGGAATGTAATTGCAGTTTCGAGCTTTTGCAGAAACACAGACTGTGATTCAAAATAACATGAAGTGAACCCCATAACAAACAGATTGTATGTCAGTTCAACCAGCACAAAAACCCAAACCCCCACACTGTGCAGGACACAGTGCTGTTAATCTCACTCACAGGCTTAAGGTATATTCTCGTTCAGCATCTGTGGTGAATGCACAACCTATTTTTTTTTCCATATTTGTACAAATTGGTAACGCTAACAAGTTCATTTCTAGACTGCATACCAATGGTTAGAAATGTAAGGACAATTCTACAATGTAATGTATCACAATACTGACACCATACCGTCATATCATTCAGTTCTATGAAAGAGATCCACATCACCTGTACTGTTCTGACCTTTAATATCTGGACAGATCCCAGAGGCTCTACCGCCAGTCTGAGCAGCCTACAGACTCAGGCCTTCAGGGAGTAAACATGTGAAGGCAGCTGGAGAACTGCACTTCCCATGGCCTTTGGTTTGGAGCTGGCAATCTTCCACAGGCAGGGTCCACCTTTAAATAGTCCGCCCACCCACTGTGTGTATTATTAGGAAACTGTGCTTTACAATCTAAAGCCAGCAGATCGGAGACTTAAGACTTACTCAGAGTATTCGTTACTGTTCTGCTGATCCTGACCATTTCAGGGATATATGCTAAATAGTGGTTAGAACTATACGTTAATTGTTTGTTTCATTACCCATGAGCCTTTATGGAAAAAAAAAGATTTCTGTTAAGACAAAAATTCCCAAGATAAGATTGCACCATTCTGAAAGCACCTACTTTACGGCATTATCTTCTTAGTTTGTAATAATCTCAAGGCAACATTGTGTGAGCCTCATAATAAAGGTTTGGTCTAAGAGGTTACTGCAATATCATGCTAATAACAATACCATTTAATATAAGCCGACGTCCAATCAGCTACACGAGTAAGACACAAGCTCTACCTGACCACTGACAACCCTACATAAACAATTATAAATCCTGTTCCAACAGGCATCAGATAACACACCCAGGTCACATCACACACACTTCTATAAGCACTGCTACACAGTGACAGTTATTACACTGTAAAAACAGAGTTATGTATATTGTTTTTATCAATTTGTGTACTTTATGTTAGTGACTAAGAAAATAGTGTTATGTTACACCATTATGGTGTCTTTATTATAAAACCTAAATACACTTTGGTCACTAAACAAAGTATGTTCTGCTTTAATGTTTTACACAATATTACTATACATGACTTACATTTTTATTCAGTTTCCACAAAGAGCAAAAAATTATACTAATAAAATTATGTTCTTATTGTGATTACCAAAGGAGCCTGTAAGAATTTTAAAATTACAGATGATACTAAAACCCTAATATTGATACCATATAGTGATATCACTCATTTCTCGCCATGAAAAGTAGAACAACGTCATTCTGGCCTTTAAAAGAATAACAATTAATTCATTTTAATTGGACAGACCTGATTGGTTCTAGGTCCTGACTCAGCAGATTAGAATATTAGGTCTTCAGGGTGTAAACATCTCAGCCACTAATATAAAGCGAGTTTGGTTTTGATATTGGTTGATAATATAATGATTATAATATACACTGAGACTTACAAAGTAATGAATGTTCTAACCTGGACAATGTTTCATTTACAAAAAAAAAATGCCAAAAAATAAAGACACACTTATTTATTATTATTATTATTATTATTATTATTATTATTATTATTATTATTATTATTATTATTATTATTATTATGTGCTTTATATTAACACTAAGAACCTTAAGGCTGGCATATTTAAAGCTACTACTGGTCCTTTTATCACTCTTATTCCCGTTTGCGCTCTCAGAAACCTAAACTGTTTGGATGTGCCGTAAAAATAATAATTTATGATTCAAAATACAATATAAAACAAACAATAATTCGGAACTATTCTATGCATATTATTCTATGGAACTATTCTACCATAAATAGCATAAAGATAAATAACATGAACAATAGCATATAAATGTACAAATTATGCAAATTACTGTTGCATGCACATATGTTGGTTTTACGTATAAGGTTTACAAGGCACACATTGTTTTTGCACAGTATAAAGCAGTGGCTCTCAAACTGGGGTCCAAAGACCTGCATGGGTCCATGACACATAACCAGGGCAGTGATTTTGTTCCTGTTTTTGTTTTGTTTTGTTACAGTGCTTAAAATAACAATTCACTATAACCGTATTATCATTACTGAATTCTTTTAGATATTCTTAGAGTTATTACATGTACAACATTTAGCAGACGTCCTTTATACAGAGTGAGGTACAAAAGTGCTTTGAAGTCTATCAAGGACATACATCAATACTGGTTCACTAGGTGTAAGGATAGCATGAGTCTAATTAGCCAGTTTGACAGGTCTTATGTCAACCTGGACCTAAAGAGTTCTGTGAGTGGAAAGTTTGAGAATATTGCTGCAATGAATGACCAAAATGTTACTGTACACATTTAAACAATTATTGAAATTTCTATGATTGTATTATATATTATGGTTTTCCCCTGCCAATAGACTGTTTGTCACCCTACACTCCAGTAGGCACTTCTCTCTAGCTCCTGGTGTATATTATTATGTATATAATAAAATATAAAATGTATATTTTTCATAAATAGAGAGGGTTGCATCAGGAAGGCATCTGGCATAAAACGTGAAAAATCTAAACATGTAAACAAATGAGGATGAGGTTCCCTTTTGTGTGTGGTTCGTCTCAAGGTTTCTTCCTTTTCCATCTAAGGTAGTTTTTCCATTCTACAATCACCTCACTCAATAAGGGTTAAATACAAACACACATTTTGTGAATTTTTGTAATTTTTGCGTTTCCTAGTATAATGTTAAGCTGCTATGAAACAATGTCCATTGTTAAAAGTGCTATACAAAATTGAATTGAACTGAATTGAATATAACACCCTGTATATCGTATAACTTGTCCATGGCATATTCACCTGTATATTACTATATATATATTACTATATATAATATGTATATTGTCCATACTATAAATACTGTATATCTTCCACTTGCTGCTTATTGCACTTCTGGTGAGATTTCAAACTGCATTTCATTGCCTTGTACTTGTACATGTGTAATGACTATGAAGTTGAATCTAATCTAATCTAAACTTATGATAGAATAAATCTGTCCTAAAAGAAACCACTGCATTTATTTTTCAGTTAAAGAGTTTTATGACCACAAAGATTCCATGAAGCTCTGTTATAAAGGATACATAGGTTCTGGGTACAGTATAAAGAAAGTATAAACTAGGGGTCATCTATTCAGTCTTGGAGAGCAGAAATCTATCAGTTATAACTGCTATGGTCTGATCACTATCTGATGAGTGCAGATGTGTCAAACCTTAGCCCTTAGTCATTGACAATTGGAAGTGAACCCTCACAACATGCACATTAGTTCTGAATACACTAAAATGCTTTTGAGTATAAAGCATGTAGATAAAGTTTAAATCATGATAATTTGATGCATACACATTTATATAATGTATGTATACTGCCTATTAGAAGGCGTTTCTGTACAGTATAATCATACCTATAGTTTTTTGGTACAAAATGTGTTTACACATAGATATATGTTATAAATAAAGCACACAATTCTGGAGAGTCAAATGTACTTGATACAGAAAGACCAATCAAAAACCACAAAAACACACATTGTGGAAAAAACGCCAATAGAACCCCACTAACACTGATTTAATGTGCAACCTTACTTCTCATAACGAAAGGCAGGCAGCACGTGAGCAGCTCACTATTTTTAGCCGGCAAATTGATTCAATATGAGCATGTGTGTTCTCACAGCTCTTGTAGTAAAAACAATTACGTCTGAGAGCTTTTGTTCCTCAATGATAGAAAGAGAACTATGAATGATACATATCCAAAAATGAATCATGAATTTTTGTCTCAAAAAAATGTTAATTTTGGTTAAAAAAAAATTAAATATTAGATTTTTACTCTACTTACAAACTCTACTTATTTAGTGGCTTGTATGGTCATTTCTTCACACAAAAATATTTTATGAAACAATAAATAAAAATATTCAATACACAATATTAGCAAATGACAACATTCTTTTAAGGATAGCACTGATATTTGTGCTGTGATATTTGGTAGAACAAACCAGAACAGCACCTTTCCTTATGAATACACAACACGTCTTCCTTAATAAAGTTTTAATTTTCAATTATAAAAACCATAACTTTAAAGATACATACATTTTCAGTATTCTTTTCTTTAAATAAGATGATAGACAAGAATAAATAATTATAAATATTTTTAATACTGCCACATGCAGATTGTTGGTTCAGAAGATCTTTGTTCTTAGTTTTCAGTTTGATCAATATATGTACTTGCTTCTTTCGGCCTTTTCATAAAAACAGAACAATGCAACAAAGGGTGAATGGATTTAGATATTAGATCAGATTAGATATTTAGATGTTACAGTTATTCAATTCTGGGTGATTTAATTGATTTCATGCTACTTTCAAAAACACAAGTATGACAGAATTCTAAAAGTTATTAGAATGCACTACATGGAGTAATGAGTGCTCTTTACCTGAACATTGAATGCAATGCAACAATGTCCGAAAACAAACTGCCAACACAAAGGAAAGACTGAAGAGAGAAACCTTCCAAAAGCAAACAATATTTAAAAGAAGCGATAGTAAAATTTCACAACTGGTTCTTCACAAACTGAAGAACATGACAGTTTGATGATGGCACTGGGTCGCTGCTTCATGCACTTACTTTGTGCAACCAATATGCAACTAAATATTAAGTGTTAGTTAAGGTATTTAAGGTGGGGTTTTTTAACACATCTAGATATCAGAAAATGAAATTCTATTCTGTCATCTTATTTTTGTTTTTTGGATCTCAAACCCAAATGTCTCCAGTGTATAGCATAATCGAAAGAAGTGGCTAATATTAAATATCAACAAATGTTTTGTTAAAGTATTCTTTTTCTTTTTATATTTTATTATTATATTTTATATAAATTAGCTACATTTATACTAACTGTTTTGACCTACTGATTCAAAGTTCACTGCATGTTCAATCTGCGCAGCTGTACCATGACTTGAAGGAGGAATTTCACAGTAAATTTCCATTAAAAAAAAAACTTAGTTCTGTTCTCTGAGATGTTTGTTCATATGCATATTCAATACGAAGGTGTTATCTTCACCCACTAATCTTCTGTGTAAGATTATCCCAACAGAGATGAAAACGTCTCACAGTGAGATCCAACAGCGTCCTGACTCAATTTATATTAATATTAACTTATATGGTATATATATATATAAATAAAAGCCTGGGTACAAGAAGATAAACAAAAAGTACTAGAATTGGGTGCAGGAGAGTTCCACACAAAACCTATGGGTTTAATCATGAAAGATTTAAAAATATACACTATATATATTTTATATATGAATATATAAGAACATTTGGAACAGATCAGAGGTATGGAAGAAAGGAAATAGCTTTTAGCATTCTGAGAACGAGTCAGAAAGAGATAGGACCCAAAATTAGATGGCAAATGCTGAGAGAAACCGAAACCCCTTCCACAATAATGTGTTCAGCTGTGCTCGCATGCTGCCCCCTTCTGAGAGCCCCAAACACAATTTACTGTGAAACACAACCCTCTCACGCCCACTGCCCTCCACTGTAACACACCATTAGCTAACTACATAGCTGGAGGACTCCTGGTGCCTTTGAAATGAAGTCTCTGCAGGCCACTGGAGTGATTACAGCTCAAATTAAAAGCTATTGGTTACTGAGACGGAAAAAACACAAACAAAAAAAAAGTCTTAAAGTGAAGGTCCAAAGGTCAAAAGAGGCTAATCTTCTAAAACAGAGGCGTTGATGGCACTCTAAGGACATATCTATGTGTTCTTGTCTTTTGTCCATTTTGTTTTTAGATGGTTTTGTTTTTCTTCCTCTGGAGGAAACCCTTACAGTCTGTGGATACACTCAAGTCCAAAAATACAATTAACATGATCTCTGCAGTTGTTTTTTTTCATAATTCAGTCATTTGTTCCACTGTAATGTCTCACATTTACCGGGACATGAAAGAAGTAGTTAATCTTTCACTAGACTGATGGCGGGTGGCGTTTCCTTGATGACACACTCGTCTCTCACTTTAACTATTCATCAGGTGTTATGGTGTTCAGCACCAGCTGCCTCCGGAACAAGTCATTACAACGGAGTCAAACCACCTGCTACATCAATATCGCTCCTCAGATGTTCCATTTAATTAGGCCGAATCAAACGAACCCCATGAGAGTCACTCAGTCAAGCGCAGGCCGAGTGTAATCAGATATCTGCTCACTGGTAACTAACATATTCTCCACTTATATAAAGAAAAACCAGAAGAGTCTTCTGGAAACAAAAAAAATGAAACCAAACCGCAGCAGCGTGGCTATTGCTTGAATGGCATGAGCTCCTTTAATTTAACACCACAGTCGTGCATGCAGTAACTGCTTCTAGTTTGTGCGGCGCACCTGCTGAAGGTCCCGGCGAGGTTCCTGTCAAACTGATTTGTACCTCGCCATTCATTTGACATTCAGAGACTAAGAATAGACTCTCACAGTGAGAGAACGGCCATTACAGCAATTATGCAAGAGTGTGTGTGGGTATTTAATTAAGTGATTGGTTTGGATGGATATTCCATCCCTCACTGGAGATCCAGAGAGGAGTATAATGACAGGGTAGGGAAGAATATGAAAAAAATTGTGGGGGAAAAAATAATGCAGATGTAAAAGTGTCACTGCATGCAGGACGAATAGATTTGAATTAAAATGTAAAACTAAACAAAAATTCCAGAGTGTCTCACAAGGAGGGTTATGTATCTGATCTGATCTTCTGAGATGATGCGATATGAATTTTGATATGTGATCAGTGATTCAGTGTGTGAAAGATGTGACTGGATGGGGTAAAAGAGAGACATAGGAGGCTATGCTTTATTCATTGCAGCTGATGGGCAGAGGGAAAGACAGGTAATACTACTGCAGAAGTAGTCACTACTGCAGAAAAACACTGACATGCTGGTTTTTGGAAAAATACACCAAATTGTGATTGATATACAGCAGCACAAGAGAGGAAATCCAAATCCACTGAACTAAGTGAGGAAAAAAGAAAACACCATCTTATATAAAAATCCCATGTCACTATGTACATTGTTAAATGATGCAAAGTAATATTTAATTATGACTACATGTTAACTACCAGAATATTCTGGAATAAAATTTACAGGCTCTAAAAAGGTCACAGCAATTCCAACAAATACAAAGAATCACCACTGTGAAAATGTTTGCGTTAATAATTTGTGAGTATTAAGAATGTCATAAACGTTGTGTGAACATACAGAAATATTACATAAACATGTCAGAACACCGTAGCAGCTTTTAATGACAACAGATTATCAGAAATAACGACATAGCGAGTGACGATCACGACTGTCTTACAATAGAGCCTAATGTCCATTTATAAAGCAACCTCATACTATTTAAAAATCAACACCATTCAGTCAACCAGCATAGTCTAGCAGACTTTGAATGATTCTACATTTCCACTGGAAATGTGAGAGAGCTCTAGACACATTGTTTGTGGAAATGTATTAGATGTAATTCTGATTATTTAAAAATAACTACATTTTTGCTGAATGTTTTAAACAAATCTGGCAACCCAATTAACTGTAAGGTCTGCTGTTTCTCCTCTAATGGAAATGTTCATAAAGCAAGTATGGGGCTTGAGCTAATTTTTGCAGTTCCTATTTCTCCAACAATAACTATGGAAGCTAAGTGGGACAGTGAGCACCTTGCCCCAAATTTACACAACATCTAGAAAGGTCAGAACATCAAAGGAGCATCAGTTTAGATCTGGCACATTGATTTTCTTTTTTTTTTTTTTTGTTATTCAAAAGATGTTTAATGTTTCAACACAACTTAAAATGTACAGTATGGAGATAAGAAAAAAATGAGGTTGTGAAGATGAATATTTCTTTAATGGCTGAAATAAATGGTAGAGCTTCATACATATTCAGTAGGTATTTTATCCTGGTCAGGTTCAGGTGGGTCTGGAGCTTACACTAGCACTGAAGACAAGGCGAGAATACAACTCAGTATTACAGTCACCAATCTATCTACCAGCATGTTCTTAGAAAGTGGGAGGAAAATGGAGAACCCAGAAGAAACCCATGCAGACTGTGAGAACAGTCCACACAGTGGCCAAACTGAACTTTCATCCAGACTGAATGCTTGAACATTTTTACTCAGTCCCTCTACAAAGAGTAGCCACTGTGTTACGTCCAGCTCATAGCCATGAATGTCAGGATTCCATATTAAAAACTTTCCCAAAGTTATGTGATGCGTTTCCATACATCAGCCTTTATTTAAAGGAAAATATCTGCTTACATTTCACTGTAGTTCCACTGCAGTATGTTTGTGTTGCCTAATTAACACTCAGTCAGTTCCAGAAAAATACGTAACATCTGAAACTGAAACACCACAGTTATAACGGAGTGGATAATAATAATAAAAATAAATAAAATAAAGAGAAATCTTACTGACACATGAGTAGAGCAGTTACTGGTTAGTTGGCATGTGGCAGTGATCAGTTATATATTTTGTATATTTGTGGAACCTTCAACATATGTCTAGGTTTTATTTCTATTAAGTTTTATCTTTTTATGTTAGAAGTGTCAGAAGAAATTTGCTGTGTTTGAGATGAATACATTTAAAAAAAAAACACACAACATTTAGATGTTTAATATCCCAGCCTTTACTCACAGTTTATCAAAACATGTTTTCTTAAATTTCTCAGATAAATGATACTTGAACAGATGGGATCTAAATAAATTCATACCATTTATGGCACTTTATTTTGATGTAGGTTTTAAATTATGTCTCAGGTTTTTTTTGTGGAATCTTGATAAAAAAAATATTACATAAAAGTAGTTCCAGGAGCAATTTGCATTGTATTCACTGCTTTAGTGTGGCTGAATCTGAAATAATAATATTCTTGTGAACAGAACTGGATCCTAAAAAAGCCAAATAAGCCCACAAACACTGAATAATGAACTTCCTGCAATTCCTCACTTAGCTCCACAAGCTTAATATCATCAAGTAAAGTGTGTTTTAAGTATAGTGTGGTGTAAGTATAGTGTAGTGTAAGTATATGGTAAGTACAGTGTAGCGTAAGTATAGTGTAGTGTACGTACAATGTAGATTAAGTATAATGTAGTGTA
>JAOTRN010000001.1:17230474-17243543 GCA_028566695.1 Bagroides melapterus
CTGGTCATATCAAGGATCTCAACAATCTTATACTGGTCATGTCAAGAATCTTAAGAATCTTATACTGGTCATCTTACAGATCTCAGACTAGTCATACTGGTCATATCAAGGATCTCAACAATCTTATACTGGTCATGTCAAGAATCTTAAGAATCTTATACTGGTCATCTTACGGATCTCAGACTAGTCATACTGGCCATGTCAAGGATCTCAACAATCTTATACTGGTCATGTCACGAATCATACTGATCATCTCAAGTACCTTATACTGGTAATCTAATAATGGTCATATCAAGAATCTCATATTAGTTATCTCATACTGGTCATATCAAAAACCTCTCACTGGTCATGTCAATTAGGTCATATCAAGAATCTGAAGAATCTTATACTGGTCATCTCATAGTGGTCATATATCAAGGATCTCATACAGGTCATGTCTAGAATCTCAAGAATCTTATACTGGTCATCTTATGGATCTCATACTGGTCATCTCCAGGATCTTGTACTGGTCATGTCAAGAATCTCTCACGGGTCATCTCATACTGGTCATCTCCTGCATCAGTCAGAACAGGGCGGAGTTCCAGTTACAGCACTGACAGTCAGCTGTATCCAGAGCACTGATCCAGAGCGGAACCGTTTTGCTAGTACAAATATTCAGGTCCTGGTCTAACATGGGGTTTATTTTTTTCTCACTTTTTTTTTTTTAAATGTTGTTAATCAGATTGTAGCTTTTGTGTTTTAACATATCCTTATCCCAGTTGTTTCCATTTTAATTGAAAGTGAAAATTTTTGTCATTAATGCTTTTTATTGTTATTAAAGCAGACAGAAAATTCGTTTTACCATTTGTTGTTTCTTTAATTGAAATCTAATATCAGATTTAAAAAATATTTCTGAAACACTTTTTAGTATAATTTTTGCAAAATTTCTTTTTGTTCTATAAACAACATAGTAGTATACTGGTTTATGCTGAAAAAGATCCCGTAAGGGCCCGTAATCATAAAGACTCTTATGTGATGTGATGTAATTCTCATAGTGATGTAATTCTAAGAAAATTCTTAGAAATGTGGGCGTTTAACTTTAAAATTAAAGAGAAGATCCTAGTAAAGATAAAAGTTATTCATAAACGCTTAAAAGAGCTCTTAACGTCAAAAAGTGTTAGGAGTAAGCAGGAGGACTTTTAAGAGACTTAAGAGTTTCTTAATCAGAGGAGAAAATGTCCAAAAGGTGAAGAGGGAGAAGATGAAGGTAATAAAATGCTACAGATTAGATCGTGTAGGGATTAGTGTTGTGATCAATCATATTAGAGATCAGATCTCAGACACAGAGCAGAAATAATATAATATGGCGCTATGACATTTCTGCGCTGTGACAGAGATCTTTACATTTACATTTATTACATTTATAACATACGGTTTAGCGCATCTCTAATATGAACGTAATTTCTACCCGATATAGTGTCAAATATTTTAACACACAGACAAAGTGAAGTCTCCATTTTTTTGTAACTGGACAACCAATCACAGTCTTCAAAATAATGTGTCATACCTAGTAACAGGTTTAGCCCCGCCTCCTCTCTAAGGTAAAAGTTTTTGTGTTTTATTTGCTCAGAGTTGCTATGAGATTGGTCCTGAAACACTCTTAATGTACGATTCCTTGTTAGAAATTGTTTAGATAAATTAGGAGCTCTTTGAGATGATTCTTAGAATCTTTATGTTTCCTAATCCCCACTTTCGTTATACATTAGACTTCTACAGATTCCATGAACAGAGCTTGAGATGTGATTTACTAAAAACGCTGCAGTGAATTGTTCTTTTTTCATCCTAAACCCTTCATAATTTATTTCTCTGTAAGTGTTTTAGCAAGTGATAATTATGAGTTAGTGCTAAATGCAGTCTCAATCTGTGAATACATTAACTCAGGTTCACTAGGTTACAGACTCAAGATACCATGAACCTAAAACACTGTTTAAAGTTTTTTTTTTTTTTTTTAAATAAAATAATATAATTAAAATAAAATGCAACAGTGCGAGGTTTGAATTGTCTTGTAAATGCATACGGCAAATGCCTTTATTATTAGTTCAGAACCCATTTCTAAGATAATGATCATTTGCCTTGTTTATTTTGTATTTCCTAAGTGCTCCAACACCAAGAAGAGGTACAGAGAACATGTTTATATTATGACAGAATAAAAGATGAAATTACTGAAAGATCTGATTGGTGGGAAGAAAAGGAGACACTACATGGTTATGCATCTGCAGTTGTGGGAAGAACTTGTACATACAAAGTCTTTGTGTTCAGATTCTTCAGTGATGTCTCGGTGAATTCTAGGGAAAAAAAAAACAACAAAAAACAAAGATTAAATATGATTGTGATGCAATAGGCATTGACATTAAAACAAACAAGTGTTTTAACTTTATTTTTGTTTGCAAATATCAGGTTTAACGGTTATAGCAACGGTTCAAAACGACAGTAAAATTAATGTTCTGCAATATTCCGTAAACTGTACGTGATCATCCAGGGCATGTTTGTTACTCCGCATAATGGCATCTTTGTGTTCAGTAACATCTGCTCAGGAATAGTTTTGGGACACGCAGGACTGCATACGAATGAACAGAGTGAACTGATGCCCATGTTTGAATGTAGCTTTAGTTTAAAAAAAAACAAAACAAACAAAAAAAAAAGCTTCTTAGAGATTCCACCTAGTGCCTAGTGATGCTGGCTGAAAAGATGGCAAGAATGTGAAAATATTTAAAGAATTTCTTTTCTTTCTTGCTTTATATTTGTGCGTGTTACTTCATCAGGGTAATGTCTACAGTGTAAATATAAAATAGAGAAAACCTTTTCACACACAGTTACACTCATCTGAATCAGTTCTAATGATCAGTGCAGTGATTAGAGATAAGACAAGATAAGTGATAAGACACACACACACACACACACAGACAGAGAAAGAGACAGAGAGAGACAGAGCGACGACACACACACACACACACACACACACACAGACAGACAGAGAAAGAGACAGAGAGAGACTAGAAAGAGTAGGAATGATGGTGGAAGCAGTTGAAAATGAAAATTATTATTTATTTATTTGTAACTCACATACATGTAAAAGGGAAAAAAAGAAGTCAGTTTAGATTATGCCACACACACACACACACACACACAGTACTATGTACAGTATAACAGAACTCTTATAACAGAATGAAGCCATTCACACACATTTACAGAAGCAAGCAGGTGACTGGAGCTGTGATTGTCTCCTACAGCACTGGGAGGTGTTCACTCTCATGCACAAGGGAAGTGAGGATGATGAACATGGGAGCGTATGAGATACAGAGCCACCTCGACACCGGTTCTAGGGTTAGTGATTTAGAGACTTAATTGATTGCTTATTCACACACACTTATAGAAGTGCTTTATAATCCTGCTCAGTGTCACTGGGGTGTCAATTACTTTTGTAACTATGGAGTTCATTTTCGTCTGTTTTAATTCATAACAGTGTCTTACAGTGTCAGAACACAAATATCTGTGCTCACACCTGCATCACATGGCATAGATTTCTTTTCTTAGCCAAACGACTGCCACTCTATTTACTACGTTTCTAAAAGAGAGAAGCCTGAACGTTAGCAGTTGATGAAGGCTGACATCATTCAGAGAAATGAGGAGTAGGATGAGAGCATGGCGTCTTTGAACAAAAGAGCTTCAGGGATGTGACCCACTTTCAGCCAGACGGACAAAAAAAAAAAGAAAAGAAATGAACCCATACTTCATCATTACCTGGCTGTGGACAGAGCGCTGACTATCAGAGCTCTCAGACGCCAATGGAAAAGAAAAAAGGAGCAATATAAAGGGAAATATTTTACGCTCGTTTATAGTTTGTATTTCTTTCATTTTAGATAAAAGGGAATAAAAACTCAAAACTGCTGATAAATGTCAGGGAATTGAAAAAATATACTTTACTACAGAACTAAAATGTTAAAAAGAAAATAATGACAAAAGAAAAAGAAGATATACACATTTCCAATTTAAAAAAGAAAGAAAGGAGCTAGACAAAACATTTCTTTCAAATTCACCATTAAGCCACAAAATTGCTTAAAAATGCCAAAGAGTAAAGAGCAGAAAAAGCTAAGCATGAGCTAAACAATAAAGATACCTATTAGACTGCCCATGTAATTAGGAGGCATCTTAAACCCCACACACGCCCAGGAGACATACTGTAATTCAACAGATTATGGAGAAAATCCCTGGCAATACTTGGAAAGTAGAAGCCATTATGCTCGCTCAGCCCTCCTGTGTCCTGCTAATCACCAGCACACACTGAACACTGCAAGGTCACTTACTGCTTCTTTTCATCTTATCTTGGTTTATTCACAACCAGCTCTTTCAGTTATGAAAAATATTTAGAAAGCATACTACACAACCAGGATCATCATTCTTCACTTGAACAGGATGCAACAATACGTTTTTAGTGACTTTTTGTAAAGGAGTATGCTAATTAAATCAACATCGCACCTAATCGTCAAGAGAGGAGGATAATTAACACTAAGTACTTCAGAAGCCACACCCTCTTCATTATATAGTGAATAGATTAGAGTGTAGAGGGTTTTGCCTTTGAACAGGTAATGACTAAACTACACAATTCACCACAGGGGGCTATGCTGTGTTCGAGGAATGTCTGTTGGACTGAATTTTTATTGGTTGAATACGATGTATGCTGCCATAAAGTTGTAATTACGAGTGGGAAACTCAACTTTCTTTGAGCTCTCACCTGATCGTCGTAAGCACTCACATCGTCACAGATATAAACAATGAGGGAAATACAATGTCTCTATGACTTTGCTTCCGGACAGACAGTTAAAAAAAGAAAATCGTAGAAATCATCAATCAAACTGATTTAGTGAGCGATATGCATCAGAAGCTCAGCCTAATTTTTATGGGTGTGGCTTTTAAGGATGAGACTAGGGTGTGTCAGCAAGAAAACACGGTGTTATCAATGGGTGCGGTGTCTGTAGTTGAGAGTAAATCTGCTGAAATTAAATGTTTATACACCTCAGAAGATGATTTCAGTGACCTGTGGGGTTTATGCAGTAAGTTATTGAAAAATGGTTAAGATTTAAGCACCTACAGGAGACAAACGGCTTAATTTGCAGTGTCGCATATGTATAGATTTTCCCAAACACACAAGATTCTTTCTTAGTCGTTTTCTATAAGCAGAGTTAAAACCCTTGCTGTTTGTAGTTAATTAAAAGAAGGTACGCCTCCATCTCGCTCCGACAAAAGTGACTTGAAGGTCACCCATAATGCACTCCTGCAGTTGATCAAAAAAAGCAGCCCCCCATCCTGTGTTAAGAGTGTAAACAGTCTTCATACTCATCTGAATTACAAATAACACTTACACAGCCAGTATCTATTTTTTTTTTCCACAGTCAGAATGTATTTTTTATTTTTTTTGCTAAAACTGAAGTTCAAAGCATTTTTAAGAATGTGTTTTGTTTTTTTTAAAGGATACTGACTCATAATAGATAATGCAGGCTAGAGAACTACAGGGCTAGAGATAAATCTCATGCTTCAAATGGGGTTGTTATATTTTGCAAGGCAAAAAAAAAAATCATGATACAGCTCACCGTCACTGCTGAAAGAAAAAAACCCCAAAAAGGACACCAAATGTACTGTAGTTGATGAGTCAAGATGTTTGGATTTTAGGACTGTACCACAGCGATGATGCCACCGCTGATGCCTATCGTAGGTCGTGACAGCTCAGCAGTTGGAGTGTTGTCCAGAAGGTCACGAGTACAAATCCCAGCACGGACAAGCTGCTACTTTTGGGTCCTTGTGCAAAGCCCTTAACCATCAACTGCACAAGTTGTTCTGAATAAAAGCAATATATCCTAAATATATATCATCCACCACATCACTTCCAGGTTCCTGATACAGTGCTGAACTCCAGATTAGCAAACAGATTTCTTTTCTTCTTCTTTTGGTTGCTCCCGTTAGAGGTCACCAAAGCGGATCATTTTTCTCCATCGCGACCTGTCCTCTGTCACACCAACCACCCTCATCCACCCTCATCCCTCACCACATCCATCAACCTCCTTGGCTTTCCTCTTCTTCTCTGGCCTGGAGGCCCCATCCTCAGCATTTTTCTTCCAATATGCCCCATATCACCATCTCAACTCTATCTCTCACAGAATAAATGCCCTAAAATGTCTCCAGAAGGTTACACGGTTCATGTTTTGTTCATGACTATAAATGACAGACTGTTCCTGACACCACTGGGTCTCATAATGAGAGCAGTCTCGTCAGTGATGTGTATTCAGTTGGGGGTCAATGATATTTTTAAAAAGTGGTACAGTGGTTGAATTCACAACCCACCGTTAACTGAAACTTATAATGAGTTCTTCTACATGGTTATTAGTCTACTGAAGAGATCACTGCTATAAAGAAATCAGGTTGGACCTGGTGCATTTTGTGGGTGGAAAGTTCAGGAATAAAAAATATGCCTCTGATAAATATCCATAATGTATACATGCTATAAATAATCTTAAAAAGTGTTCAGGAAATAAATCTATTTATTTGATATTTAACTGGGTCTGTGTGACACTGAACTTGTGTTTATGGGAAAAACAAAGAAGGAAAAGACACAGCGTTTTCGTAATACATCCACGTCTCTGCTGCTGTTCTAGAGGACCGCTAAAACCTACGGTCACGGCAAACAGGATCATCTTCAAAACCCGACAGAATGGAAATAAGTGAAATGATGTGAAAGAACGGGACGGTCTAACAGTGAAAGGTGTCACCTCAATGGCTGAAGAGGTTATGTGAAGTTTTCAGATTTTAGTTTTTAGATTTCATATTAAAAATATGTAAAAAAAAAAAAAAAAAAAAAAAATGTTTTTCTAATCTCCACGTGTCCTCAGATGGGGTAGAAATGCTTTGTTTCTGCCTACCTCGGGTGTAAAGAGTGGTTATATTCCAGGTGCCACCAGTTTCACCAGCTTCATGGTGTCTTTATAAAGTGGTTACACAATGGTTACAGGCTCTGGACTGCTGATCAGTAGACTGGAGGTTGAAGCCCCTGCACCATCAAGCTGCCACTGTTAACCCATAACCCTGTCAGCTACATGACCACCATGTAATGGCTGACGCTGTGCTCTGACCCCAGCTTCCTAACACCATGGGATTTATGAAGAAAAGACCTTCACTTTACTGTAACGCACTATATGTGAAAGACTTTTTCTCCTTCATATTTCACTATATCCAGTATGGCCATTTTTATATCATTCCATCGGTGACTTTTTCTTGTGTTAAGGGCCGTGCTCAAGGGCCAGCTGTTGCAGCTTGCTGATCCTGGGATCTGAACTCTCAACCTTCCAATTTGAAACCCATTGAGCCACAACTTCTGCACTTACCCCGATCTCTCATCAACAGAACTGTCACTTCCTGGAGGTTTTCAGCACAATTCTGCAGGTTTGTGTGAATATTAACTAAAGGTCCTGACAGGTATATGCATGATTTTGTGCACTCTACTGCTGCCACATGATTGTCTGATCCTACACCTGCATGAACGAGAAGATCTACATATATTTCTAGTAAAATAGCTACAGGTTTGTCCTAATGCTTCCTTCCGAATCAACTGTTTGGGCTTAAGTCTGACTTCTGAGGTGGCCAAACTCTGAAAGCATTACACATGGCATCCTTCATTATCTGACATATATCCTGCCTCAAACCATTTTCCTACAGGTACCTTCAAATCCTTCTAAGACAATCGAGGGAATGTGTTTAATAAATTGGATTAATAAATCATTATGTATTGTAAACGTAAATGTTTTGTAAATGTATTGTAAACGCAATAACAATTCAATTTATTGCTGTATACATTGTCTCAAAGCAGCTTTACAGAATAGAAAAACAGAAGAAAAATTTTAAAGTGTAAAATTAAGTTACTATTTATCTCCAACATTTATCTCTAATGAGCAAGGAGCCTGAGGCGACGGTCACAGTGTTCTTTAACACTACAGCATGGGCAACTTCTATCATTAACATCACTTCCTTTACTTGTATTCACAGAATGAAGAATTTTCTCTCTCTAGAATGTTTAGATGTATAGAGAAAATTTCCCATACCTTCCTTGAGCTCTTCATCCATATAGAGCTTAAGCTTCCTTCCTCTGAGACCGAACACTTGAGCGATTTCGGTGATCAGGGCCGTGGGATGGAGGCTATTTTGATCCACAGGATTAGCCAGCAGCAATGTGCCGACGTCGCCACTCTGGCACTCTGTGTGAGGATGAAGGTCTTAGTATTAAACTATTAATATGAAACACAGATAGTGATAATTGCAGTGATGATGATAATGATGATGATTCAGTTATACTGGTGTATTCTGAAACGCTGTATAGAAATATACCAGTTTTATATAAATACTGAAGTATTAACAGGACCAAGTCTCACTAAGTCCAATATCTCACTAAACAACATTAATGTAATTTATTGAAAAAAATATTGTCTTTTTTTCCCTTTAAATACAGGATATACTGGTCGCACATGATTTCAAAAATTCTGGGAAGAAAAAAAAAACAAACAAACAAAAAAAACACTTGAATTTAATGGTACTTTGACACAGGGTTAGCACCAACAAAAAAGTCACAAAAGCATATAATGAGATTACTACTCGACTTGTTAGTCTATTTAAATTAAAGTGTTATTTCTAAATAATTATTTCTGTTTCATATTTATTATTCAGCCTATAGCCCTACAGTAACAGTGCGTTCTCTGCTGTCTG
Organism: Bagroides melapterus; assembly: GCA_028566695.1. Lineage (NCBI taxonomy): Eukaryota > Metazoa > Chordata > Actinopteri > Siluriformes > Bagridae > Bagroides > Bagroides melapterus. The sequence goes on from JAOTRN010000001.1 coordinate 17,239,259, forward strand.
GTTAAATAGTCCTTCAAGTTCTCACTGCCACAATTACATACAATCATTTGTTTTGAAAATGTCACTTCATTAACAAATTTAAAGTAAACATGTATGCTATGTGGCCAAATATATATTTATTCTTATTTACCTGTACATCTTCTCATTCTTGCAGCCTTTCGATTAAATCGGCCAAATATCTGGCAGCAGAATAGTGCATAAAATTGTGCAGATACAGGTCAAGAGTTCAGGCAATGATTAAATCAGAACGGAGAAACAGTGTGATTACTGTGACTATAAACAAGGATTTTATAGAGAACATCCTGTATACAGAGGGTCTGCAGGCTGAAATACCTTGTCGATCAGAAGGATCAGAGGAAAATCACCTGCCATGTCTGAGCTCATACAAAATCTATAGCAAATCAAATAAACACTACCATGATGAGCAGAAAAGCATCTCAGAAGGCACAACACATGAAACCTTCATATGGATGAGCTAAAAGGGCAGACGTCCATGTCGGGTTTCACTTCTGTCAGCCATGAATAAGAGTCTAAGGTCATCATGCACAGATTCAACCAGGCAGCTAAAGGCTGGAAAAAAAAATGCAGGTGATTTTTTTTTTCTTTCTAATCTTCAGCTGTCCAGTTTGGGTACATCTGAGCCCACGATAAATAAAGATTCCTGTTCTTAACTGACAGGAGTGCAATCCGATGTGGTCTACTACCACTGTAATTGTAGTTCCTACATCCTTCCTGGCAGCTTGCGGCTTGAATCTGGCTATTTTCTTCTGTCTTTTCTCATCAACACCGATAGAACTGTCGATCAAAGTTTCTTGGGGTTTTTTTTAAACACCATTTTGTCTAAACTCTGACTGTCATGTGGAAAAATCTCAGATCAGCAACGTCTAAAGTATTCAAACCAGGTCATCTGGCATCAACATCCATGCCAGGGTTAAAGGGTTAAAGTCACAGAGATCACATTTATTTCTCTGTTCTGAGGTTTGACGTGAACATCAGATGAAGTTCTTGACCTGGATCTCCATGATTTTATGTGGTGCTGCTTCATGATAGGCTGATTGGAAAACTGCATAAATGAGCATGTACTGGATACATGATCACGTAGATGGCAAGTGTATATTTCTTACAAGCTCACGTATCCTCAAGTGAATGCTCTATAGAAGAGCAGCAGCTGGTGTAAAATAGTCTGTAAATCTGTTGTATTAAACATGACTAGTAAGGTATTCTTCTATTCACTCTCCACCGAGCTTTATATCAGAGTCCTGGCTCTATCCACGTGATTAAAAAAACAAAAAAACAACGCCTTTCAGTCCGGGTGCGCACCATGATGGTGCTGTTCTCTGCCAGTCACAGATTGTGTTTATTATCTATTACTTTGTTTACAACCTGCCGGCATGGGAACGCAGAACATCACGAATACCTGAATAGTGAATTCGATATCTGAGTAAAGGACTATTCAAGCAATTACTCAGTCCATGTTGGTGTTAGGTTGTGCTTAAATATACAGCAGAAATACAGAATGAAGGAATATTTACAGCAGATGTATTTTCTTTTTGCTTCACTGTGCCATAGCAGTGCAGAGATTTGTTCTTGTTGCTATGGTCTGACTGAGCAGCAGCATGACTAATCACAAAAGAGAATTAAATAAAATAAAAAAAATTAAATAAAAAAAAAAATAAATAAAAAAAGGAGCCATGTACCTGCAGGACATGCGTTGACGAGTTGTACGTTGATGTAAGGACACAGCAGCGAGTCGGAGACGTTTATTTCTGCAGGACGAGCTCCTGATGTCACATACAGAGTCTTCCCACTCAGAGCCAGGAGATCACTGTTGTTCTTCAGCTCTGTAAACAAACACAATCACAGTGAACATTTGCATCGCAATTGCTTTTTAATGGGACCTGCCATCATTCACTCATCTCTCTCTCTTTCGCTCTCGTGCTCTCTCTCTCTCTCAGCAGTCATTCATATGCTCAATGTTTTTATCCAAGGCAGCATCTGATCTAAGCCTATAACTGAGTAGTTAAGGGTTAAGGACCTTGCTCGAGGGACCAACAGTATCTTCTCAGACATCTCTGAAGCTTGAACTAAGGTTGTGCAATTGGGTCTCGAGTATTCAACAAACAAAATAAGAGGCTACTCAAGTACTTCACAGTTGCTGAGGCAGGGGTCACGTTTGCCAGGACCCTCTTAGTATAAAGACTCCATATAGACCATCTTTATATCTTGAGAATACTATCAATCTTTGGCAAACATATTTGACTAGCTGGTCAATCTAGTCTGCTAGTACCATCTGACTTTTGTCTAATCCTGAAGTGTCTTTGAGGTGTGGTTGACATAGCAGGCAGATTTGTGTTTCATTGATTACTATATGTCTATTCAGGGTCACAATGCCATGCTTGTGGTCCAAATCTGGTGTAGAATAAGAAGCTCTACTCACTGACTCTCAAATCTCTTTGTTCATACACACTCTATCAGATGGTAGCTCCTGCTCTACAATAGCACTGTAATCAATCAACCCTTTGGATCTCTGCATCATCAACTGGACTAGAGTTTGGACAAAACCCCAATAAGTTTTTTTTTCTGATTCCTGATCCCAATACAACCATTACCAACTGGTGCACAATTTACACCTAAAATACAACCATTAACAGCCAAACACTTTTTTTTGAACAAGCTCCATTTCTGGTATGATGTAAAAGCTATTATAACTAAATAAATCCTGCACGTGTCTTGTTGTCACATTGTGGTACATCATTTAACTGATTATTGGTACATCTCTAGGTATAATTAAGTGTTAATAGACTTTCATTGAGCTCATCAACAGTAGTTTCTTTCCTCGTCTTCCACTCCTCTCATTAATGCCTCTGCTGTGTCTCCATCATCACAGTCCTCCATCTGTTGTGCTGGCAGCAGGAGTTCTGCTTCATTTTAATCAAGTGGTTATTTTTTCTTTTAAGACAAAACAACATCAGGGCAGAAAAACACGGTGCTGTTCAAACATTAGGCAAGTTACAGAAGCCTGCACTATGATTAATAACCATCTTCAGTGCCTGTCAATGGACCAACCATCAGTGAATGATCTATTACACAGAGTGAGATTTACGACAAAAACTCAAAGCAAACTCTTCTCAGGTCAGGGTTTACTACTTAATGTTTAATCATGGGAATGGGCACGTGCTAGGTCATAAATTATGAGGAGGTGAACATGTTATAACACATCGCAATGGCCTGGTTGTCACAAGAGTACAATCTCTCTCTCTCTCAATACACACGCACACGTATTTTATGCAGTTATTCGATCAGCCAATCAGGTGACAGCTACACAATGCAAAAAAATCATGCAGATACAGCTCAAGAGTTCAACGTTTAATATGAGTATAATGTGTACATTAATTGAAGCTTTTTAATTGAAGCGTCTGCGTGATATACAGAACTGTTTTGATCCCTGATTGGCTAACTGGAAAGCTGTATAAGGTGTTACTATTAAAGTGGAGGGTGAGTATGTTTTATATAAAAACTATATCCCTGGAGCATCAACACTGCACAAAATTAGTATTTAAAGATTTATTTATTTTTATTTATTATTGTTATTATTATTAGTGTAGTAATTGTCTCAAATAAAATAAACAGACAGAACTTTATGCTTGTTTGAGAGGAAAGATTTAAATTAAAATCAAATAAAACAACATTTACCTAAAATAATTTTTTTAGGGACGGGAAAACCCGCTGCACTTAAATGCACTGAAATATTTTTTACGCATCTGTTTTATTTAAATGGGGCAGGATATTTGGGCAGTTTCACTAAATACCATGCTAAACTACTGTATCAGAGAATCAAATGCCCTTCTGTAAGAGTTTTTAAGAATATTTGATATTTCAGAAGATAGAGCAGTGACAGATTGGATCTTCTGTGTCTCCTGAGATCTTACATTCCCTTATATCCAAAACACAAACACATACACGAGCATGCAAGAGAGAGAGAGAGAGAGAGAGAGAGAGAGAGAGAGAGAGACAAAGAAAAAAAAGAGAGAGAGAGAAACAAATAGAGACATATAGAAACAGAGAGAGAGAGAGAGAGAGAGAGAGAGAGAGAGAGAGAGAGAGAGAGAGAGGAACATAGAAAACAGAGACAGAGAGAGAAACATAGAGAAACATAGAGAAACAGAGAGAGAGAGAGAGAGAGAGAGAGAGAGAGAGAGAGAGAGAGAGAGAGAGGAACAAAGAAAAAAGAGACAGAGAGATAAAGAGAGAGATACAGAGAGAGAGAGAGAGAGAGAGAGAGAGA
>JAOTRN010000001.1:17307700-17324945 GCA_028566695.1 Bagroides melapterus
CACACACACACAGACAGACACACTCTCTCTCCCTTACTCACATACACACACTTACCTCCCACTCATTGGCATATCTCATCACGATACTCCTGCACTGCTTGTTGTACTCTGCTATGCCCATCTTAGCCACATCCTCTGGACCTTTAATTCCCAGTGTTTTATCAATCTCATATTCCTAAAACAAAAGAGAAAAAGAAGACGAGTTATAAATCTGAAAAGGCTTCAAATGAATAAACATGTATCTTGTCCAGACGTAACCGAACAGAGTCCTTAATTAATGATGCTACGATGACAAACCAAATACCTCAGTGGGGAGTGAACAACACAACATCAATCAGCAGGCTGCAGTAAAGCTAATTAGAAACGAGTTAAGTAAAGAATAAAACACGACGAGGCGTGCGGCTACAATAATCAAAAAATAATCAACGGCATCATGGTGAGAAGCAGCAGATCTCTGAAGCCCAGTTATTTTTTTGTGTTCACGCAGCGTGAATTTTTAACATTTCTCTTACACCACGGTTTGTCAGTGCTGATTGTTGACATGCACTTCATATGTAATCACTTACTGACCAATTTATTAGGAACACAAACATTCAGGCAGTTATCTGATCAGCCAGTCAGGGGAAATCTTAAAAGCATGCAGTCGCATGTCAGGAGCTGAGAATCAGAGAACGGCTGGAGGAAAGTGGGACGTCTGTGACCTTACTGTGTTGCATGGCTGTTGGTAGCATAAGAGCTAGCTTTATGTATTTCAGAAAACTGCCAAATTCACAAACATCAGTATCACAGAGTGAGTACAAAACAGATCAGTGAGAACAAAACGGGATGATCGTCCTCTTAAGCAGGCGTGGTGTTAAAGCTGAGAGTCTAAGACAGAGGGATGTCAATCGAGTGTGCTCATTAGAATATTAGGTCACGCCCCTGAGGACAGTTCTCTAATCTGTGGCTGTATGTATAAAACTTGTCTGAGTTTTGACCCAAGTGTAAAAAAAAATTATAAAGTAGAATTTTTAGAATCAGGAGCTTAAAGGGTAGTTTCACAGCAGAGGCTAAAGGCGTGGCCCAACCTGCAAACTTATGCACTACTCCATTTTGCACTATAAATGATCTGAATAGTGTGTTCTCAGTAGAAATTCCAACAAGAACGTTCATGCGCCGAATGCTTACAGATTTGCTTACATAGCAAAAGAGGGTGCTGAAAGTTGATGGAAGTTGAGAAAGTTGGCCAAAAGCATTTTGTTTTCAACACTACATTCATACACTAGATGTTAGAGTACATAGTGTGTCATTTGGGGCACAGCTAAACTCTCTTCAATGCTGGCTGAGGTGACAAAGACTCTACACTTGCTCAAATTTTGTGGGATTGAATCATTGTTTTAAATCAATATTCCATCAGTGCTTTGTTAGTACATTTACAATCATTTGCATCATTGGGTTATATAAAATGTAGAAACCTAGCTTGGAGAAGAAAATGAAGGCAGAGAGCAAGCTATTAATCCTACATTTAAAGCCTCCACCCTTTAGACTCACTACACCTGTTCTGGCTGCCGGAGCTAACTGACACTGCAGGTGGACTCCATGTTTAACCACACTCTAAGACATAACACATCAAAGATGAACTCATCTGGTCCAAACGCTAGATACAAACCAGACAGAGTCGAGTAATTCTAATGATATAACCCAGAAGCCACACACTCACCTCTCAAGACTTTGGCTTACTAATAAGCATTTTTCATGAACAGGAGAATATCTTCAACGTTAAATTGTATTTGTTAACCATACATAGTATAAGTAGGGAAATGTTCACGTTTAAAATATGTTTACGCATGAAATCAGTCCTTCCAGGATTTTGTGATGTTTGCGACTGTAAAATCAAACAAACTGTATGATCTTGCAATTTATTTTAAGATTACAGCAGATATTCCACAGATTCGGCCCGAGATATTTACAACACACGATTGAGGGCCAAAGCCCTCCTCGATTCATGTGCATCAAGCATGAGCACAGCGGCCATCGAAAGTAATTATATTGTTTTCATTAGCAGGAGTTTAAAAGAAGAATGATGTGTGCAAACATTACAAAAAAAAAAAAAATAAAAATTTGGATTATGGGAAAAAGTTTCTAGTGTGAGCACTTTGTTAAAATTACGTTAAAATTCCTTTAGGATTTCTTTTTTTTGTACTTTTCACTCAGTATCTAGCTCTTGTTGAGCTCAACAGCTAGCAGTTAGGGAGACACGTGAAGTCACTGCAGCTTTTTTAAACTCATACATGACTGGTGATTATCTAGTATCACTCTGACCGTAAGAATAAAACTACTGCCTCACAGCACAATGCTCGATTACTGTCATGCTACTGTGAGAGCACAAACAGCTGTGGAGAATAAAGAAAAGCTCTACCTGTCAGGCTATTTTGTATTGCAGGCCAGAAAGAGATGGTATAATATACAAAGTGTACCCAGGAGGAGGCAGAATGGTATGATGTAATCATGTTAACTACACTTATATATATTATAGCTGGTTAATTCAGTAGTTCAATAGTTAATTCATTATGTGGAGGTATGAGCATGATCAAGGGCAGGTTTGAGACAGAGAGAGGGGGAGAGGGACAGAGAGGGGGGGGTGGAGAGGGCTACAGAGAGAGTGCTGAGTTGTGTGTGTGTTTGTGTGTGTGTGAGTGAGAGAGTGTGTGTGTGTGTGTGTGTGTGTGTGTGTGTGTGTGTGTGTGTGTGTGTGTGTGTGTTGGATAAAAGTAAAAGTGCAGAAAAATGATCACAGTAGTAACAGTCAATATAAAGCTTTTTTTTTCTTGTGTTATCTCAAGCGTGCCTCCTGCCTCCTCATTTCCCTCCAAACCCAGGAGAAGTGTCACAGTTCTATAGTTTGCAAATTACTGGCATATTTAAAAAAAAAAAAAATAAATCAGGACATGCTGTTATTTAAAAATAATGAACTTCAGGATAGTCACAGCGACTCATTTTCAGCCACATCATTCAGCATCACAACAGTCTGTTATTGATTCTTTTCTCATAGCAGCATGTCCTGTCCACCTGAACGTGACATGGAATCTAAATCATGGCAGTAGTGCAACCTGGAATGTCACATTGTCTGGGATGAAAACCCTGGACAACATCAACGGTGAAACACACACACCGGGGTTTATGATCTTACCACAGGCAAGCCGTGACAATCCCAGCCAAATCTCCTGTCCACATGGAAACCGCTCTGGTGAGCGAACCTGGTGACGATGTCCTTTATAGTGCCGGCCAGAATGTGGCCGTAATGAGGGAGACCGGTCGCAAAGGGAGGTCCATCGTAGAATGCATACCTGTGGGCAGAAAGACACGCCACAACCTCGGTCAGTCACGATCCAACAGCAGCCAGGCAGCAAAATGAGTGCTATATGAGACAGGACTTCCTCTCACTTGGGCCTGTTTTTGGATTGTTTCAGACACTCCTGGAAGCAGTCCTTCTCATTCCAGTACTGGAGAACTCGCTCCTCCTCTGAGGGAAAGTGGATCGACTCAGGCACGGGTTCCACCATGACGCCTACAACAATCACGACAAGAAAGAGCGTGTGTGAAAAGCCACAGATACTTCGGCCACTTGCATCTATTTTTGCAATAAAAACTGCACACTATTTTACACAGGCACATTTTCATTACAATCATTCTGTATTCATATCACTGTTGTTGCTGCATTTTTATAGATTCTATTTACCTTCCTACTTTTCACAGCCAATTTCATTAAACCTTATTTTATCTTTTTTTTTAATCTTATTCTATTTCATTCTACTTTCACTTCATTGTATTTTTAACGTTTTTAACAAGCCCGCCCCCTTTTTTTTTATAAAATATGAACAGTCGTTCTTTAAAAAAAAATCACTGCATGAGGCCAATAGAATCTACAATTAAAATAAATAAATAAATAAATAAAAATAAATAACTTAACATTATTGTGGTTTCCTCAACAAACCGCCAGCAGGATTTTGCCTACTGGGTTTTAGATTATTGCACAAAATTTGTTTCTGAAATACACATTTATAAAGTATGAGGCTGAAAAAAAAACAATTAAAATGCAAAATTTTATGCTATAAACAAACTACAGTACAGTCGCATGACGTCAATGTCATCACTAAACCACTGACAGCTCTTTCAATCTTTATTTAACACCATGTTGCCTGATAAGGATCCAGTGTGCACTATTTTTGAGAATGTATCTAAATAAATGAGAAGTTGGATTAATTTGCAATATGCTGTAAAATAAAACATGGAAATATACTGAGCTGGTCTGAACCACAGAACTTATTTCAGATATTTGATTATAAAGCCAATGACTTCGGGACAATGGAACTGAAAGTCTTTTCAGAAGCTTCCTGCACTTCCAGTCGGGAGGAATCATCTCTGTGGTCACACATGCAGAATCAGAATCAGAATCAGATTTTATTCGCCATGTTCTCACACGCAAGGAATTTGATTCCGGCTGTTTGTGGCTCTCGAGTACAAACCAACATAAAAACCCAAAACACTATACACATTAAATACAAACATATTAAATAAGACCGGGTGATCCTGAGTATGTGTGAATTTAACATAAATAAGGTGTGAATAATGTGGGTGTGTAAGATAGGTCACATATATTATTTCTTATTTATTCCTCAGATGCTGCAGGAAATTCACCTCAAATTAAAGATATCCTAATTATTTTATTAGCTTTATTACTGTATGCACATATACAATAGCTTTCATTTCTGACATCAAATTGAGAATTCTCTTTTAATTCTTTTCACATGCTATTCATCTGACTCCATACAAACTAAACCAGACGCAAGATGAAGGATGTTGCATGGCTAAAATGTACAAAAAAATACAGCTATGATACTACGTATGTGTAATATGTGTAACAATACTAGGAGCTGAGCTAGAATTCAGTTATATAAATTTACTCTCTGTTTATTTGATCGTTATTGTGATAAAATTTTGCACTGCTTTAGGGGGGCTTTTATTATCAGTAAAATATTAGGTGTTTTTTCATCTCTCCCCGTTTCATTCATGTATTTATTCATTCATTCATTGTATTCATTCAATCTGATCATTCCTGGAGTCACAAAGTGAGGGGAGAACATTCAGTTCAATTCAATTCATTTTATTTCATTAGGGCATTCAGGGGGCAGTGGTGGCTCAAGAGGTTAAGACTCTGGGTTGTTGATCAGAGGACTGGGGTTAAAGCCCCAGCACTGCCAAGCTGCCACTGTTGGGCCATTGAGCAAGGTCCTTAACTATCTCTGCTCCAGGCATGCTGTAACATTGCTGTGCTCCGACCCCCAAGGTCCTTAGTTGGGATATGTGAAGAAAATAATTCCACTGTGCTGATTCTAATTCTAATATGGATACTGTCCCAAAGCAGCTTCACAGACATATATAAATTTAGACTATACATTTTAAATGTATATGCATTTAATTTCCCCAAACTATTTCAAATGCACGATTATCTCATAAAACAGTTAAATATTGTGATTCATTTCAGATGAAAAAAAAATTAAGTAATTCAGTGATAAAATACCGTATTTGTACACTTTAAAGTAAAAGTACCTAAATATATACTTTTTTAAAAGACGTCAAACAAAGATTAAATATTATATACCGTCCTTAACAGCTGTTTTATTAATACTTGTTGTTGGTTATTACAAAACATTATGTTACTTACTTTTTGAACGCGCTTGACGTTAGTAACATCTGACGCTGTCTAACTCAGCTTTAGCTTTAGCGTTAGCTTGCTACTAGACTCTCACTGAAAGTTCAGATGTAAGGTTAAAGTTCGCCTTCAGCACATTAACAGTTCACCGTTTCTCTACATTCTGTATTTACGATGGACACATTAACGCGTTTTGTACTCTTTATAGCTGCACAGACGTCAGTATTTGAATAAATGGTACTTACACGCGGCGGTCTCGGCCAGGATGCCGAAAGGAAGAAGGGATCACAACGCGGAAATGATGCAACATGAGAGAAAGCATGGGCGGAAACGGAAATACAAAATCATAACATCATCTGCGCTTCAATCTGCAGAGCTCAGAGAAGAGGGACGGAGGCTTTAGCACTGAAATATTGTGTAATATATTATAATCTGTTAAAATTCTGTTATAAGATTATTTTAATGAAAATAAATTCGTATGGCGCTCTTAACACTGGACATTGCTACATAGAAGCTTTACGGAAACCTAAATGCTCTTTTGGAAGTTTTCCAAACTTTGTTTAGAGTATTACATATGATTTTTGGCATTCCGTATTTTTGGATCTTGTCTGAAAGAATCTATCATATATAAATAATAAAAATATAGAATGTATTTGCATGCTGTATCATGACAAATTCCCTTCACTGAAAGTAATCAGCCTGAATATTCCAGCATGACAAGCCCCTGTGCACAAAACAAGCTCCATGAACAAATGATTTGTTACGTTGAAAACATTAACCCTAACAATCATCTTGGGATAAATTGGACCTCCTCACCTGTCATCACCTGACCTCAGTAATGTTTTTGTGGTTTTTATGTGAACACAAATCCCCATAGTCACACTCCAATTCTAGAAGAAATACTTCCCAGAAGAGTTGAGGTTATTATATTAGAATAAAGGGAGACTAAATCTGGAATGGGATATTCAACAAGCAATGCTGTGTTGTGGTCAGGTGTCCACATTTTTTGGCCATGTACTGTATTTGAGCTTATGTGCACAAAATCACCAGTTACAGTGACAGCTGGCATTGCATCCAGCTCTAATGATGAAATTAACCCTATATCTGACCCTCTGAAATTGTGTATGAAACTAAAGAAGTACTGTTATTACTATTTCTAACTACTATTACTAATGAAATAGATACAAACCTCCCAGTGATCAAAGGTTTCATGGTAAAACAACCCAAAAGAGCCTATAGTTGTTTTTTTTTATACAAAATCAAAAAGGAAACTCAATATTAAAAATCATAATGTGAATATAGTTCACTGGGTTTTAGCTTTGTTGTGTTTATTTCACTTAAACTGAGAAATGTTTATGTCAAAGCAAATTGAGGTGAAACAGCTAAAATCTCAGTAGCTGAAAACGGAACTGTTCCAGCTGAATACTGCATCTTACTATCCCTTGCACATGTCACAATACATTAACAGAGGAGGTCACAATAAATAAACACTAAATTACAAAAAGAGTGTGCTCATTTCACATGTACTAGAATAACAGACTTAATATTTATTGGTGTGATTTATGATTAATTTGACTTGCCTTGCTGCAGTTATTATGTCTTGTAAATAAAATGTGTAAAGAGCTCTCACTACATTTCCATGTGCTCTGGTAGACTCACTCACTGAAATCCCTGTCTTTTATTCATTTAACAGATGCTTTCAGAAGACAATACAAGTGGCCCTACCATACAAGATTTTTAATTGAGTGCTAAAGAAGCAAAGTGCACAGAGTAAATGGCGTAAAAGCTGGTGTGAAAATGTAGATTTAAGTATTTAAGTACACTCTATTACAAATACTGTACTGTAAGAACAGTCACTCATCACTTCATCCCCATATGTTTTACACACACTATTGCTGTTTGCACTACTCACACTGAGCTGAACTGCAGCAAACTGGCACACACACAAACACACCCACAGAAACAATCATTCAATATGTTTACCCATACAAAGACTGATAATATGATGATCATGCACAGACACATTAATGCTGTTTTGCACAAAAACTCATGTTGCTATTGGAGGTGTTCATATGTTTACAACCCTGTGTTTACTAATCTCTATTTGCACAATGCCTTTACTATCTGTACTCCGGTCGGTGTTATATTTTATGCATCTGTCTCATACGGTAGCATATTGTTTTGTTTGCACTGTCTGTCTTGCACTGTTTGCACTTGGTTGCATACTATGCACTTAACCTTTTAGTCCTTAGCTGTGTGTTGTTGGGTTTTTTTTTGTTTTGTTTTATGTAGCACTCTGTTGTTTTATGTAGCACCATGATCCTTGAAAAACGTTGTTGCATTTCACTGTGTCAACTTATATACGGTTGAACTGACTTCTTGTACTGTATATTATGTATTGTCATATACATTGTTCATCAAGTGTTATTTGCACTACTATGCATTCTCACACTTTATATACATACCTGTCACACAGTGTATATTGTGGTCTTTATTTAATCTGTACAGAATTGTTTCTAAATAAAATGCATGGTGTCATTATTTATGTCAGTACTTTTAGGGGTCACCAACAGCCGGTACCAAATTCCTTTCCTGTGCAAAACATACATGGCAAATAAACCTGATTCTTATTTTGAAGTAATGAGTATTGATTGATTGATAATTGAATGATTAAGACAGATGTGAGGTATAATAAAGGAAGTAAGTAATTGTAAGTTAATCAGGCAAATCCAAATTAGTATAACTAATCAGTAAACTCACTGCTTAACTGCAGATGAAAACCTTCCAGATCGATATTTTATAAGTTTGGAGGTAAGGATATAATGTTATTAGAATAAAGTTGTTGATGGTATGTCATGGACATTATTACAGTAGTGACTACTGTAGTCTTGTAGCTGTATTAGCTGCTTTTACTCACTTATGTCCTGTTATTACAGTATAATAAATCATGTATTGTTGAGTGTGGATGTCATGAATTAATTCAAAGCCTTATAGCATATTACATCCTTATATCAGTGTAATTTCATCCAAAAACAACTGTCTATCTGATTAAATAAAGAGTTAACTGTGACTGTTGCTACAGCGCTCATCTAAAGGCCACCAACAGGATAGCAGACTCATTAATAACAATGTAAAAAAAAGAATTAAAAATTCTAGTAGATGGAAAATATGCTTATTACCCATCAGATCCAGGGTCTCCAGTTTGTTCCTGAGGGTTACTGACAGTGTGGAGTTGTGCTTGTTTGCCCCATGACTCCATGAAACATTCCAGTAGGTGGATTTGACTAGTAGGTTTGATGAATGTGTGAAAGTGTATGTGCATGGTGCCCTGTAATGGTCTGGAATTTTAGCCAGGAAATTCCATTCTCACACACCCTCTGTGTTCTTGGGGTAGCAGATCCACCACAATTTGAACAGAATAAAACCGTTGGTGACTAGATATGGAGGTGCCGAATGCCATGATAAAGTCATCTTCTGACCATGTGACAAAGAGCAAACATGAATTTACTGATCAAAACATGATGATACTGTAGTTCAGAAAAAAATGGATGAAAAATTCATTATATTGATCAGAATTGGGGTGCTAGTTGCATAACCCATTGCTAGATGTTATTATGGCAATCAGAAGTAAAATCTGCATTTTTAGACTTGCCTTAACCCTAACTCTTGTTCTATCCACAAACAGGCTTTAATTGCAGATCTATAGATAGACAATCTTCACCACACAGTCTGTTATATAATTCATGCAAGGTTTTATTGGGATAATTTCTTACAGTGTGAGGTGTAATCGTAAAAGTCTACTAAAACTGAGAACAAAACCGGGGTTTTGGCCAAACACAGCTAATACTGTGCCCCTCATATAAACTGAATAGCTACAGCAATGATAAAGGGCGAAGGATGTTAATGATCGGTTGATTTGAGACGCGCCCCTGACTGGTCGCTCGAGCCCCTCCTATAGCTGGAGTTGAGTCTGAAGCCACTTCCCTGCTGTCAAAAACCCACGTAAGCTACTGGAAAACAGTTTTGACTGTTCCTATCTGTGGAATAGATCATACAAGCGTGGTGTAAGTTGTTCGTTTTGTTTTCACGATGCATTCGGACACAGTGGAGAAATCCGCCTCACCGAGAAAACGGCTCGTCTCGCGCGCGATGAGCGAGGAAGAGTCTCTTCGACACATAATAGAGGTTTGCTGTTTTTAAATATATTCCATTGGTTTGCGTTTAAAATAGTGTAATCTAGACCTAAACAAATTTTTGACCATTTCTTAAAAGTATTCAAAATGGTTGCGGTAAATGATGTTTGGTTGATTATGAAATCTTTTGTCTGGCGATGTGATTGTTGATTCTAACGAATCAGAATCTTTTGTTGAAGACAACGCAATAAAATACCGTTTAATAAAATATAACGGTGTTCAATTATGCCCAGTTTCTGTTATTTATTAACTAACGCATGATGAAGTCAATGTTATTCTGTGTTCCCAATGTGTTAGGCATAAGTACTACAACGGAATACGCCCAGATTTAGTAATGTGTTTTTACTAGGACTATATTTTGGTCGTATTTCTAACAAAGCTCACTCTATGTGAGATTTAATTCATACAGAAATAGTCATTTTCTATTCCTACACGAATAGAACAAACTCAGCACGAATAGTTGTCAAGTGTTTTCCAGGAAGATTAAAAGTTGCTCCGGTCTGTTTAAGAGTTTCTAGGCGACGCTCTATTACGTCATGACGTAGCGCGCTCATTAGCACATCAGACGACTTAGGAGATCTTCAGCTCTCACAGGCTTTCATCAAAACTGATGCATAAAGGATTTTACTCATTAATTTTTTTAGGCAACATCAAAGCGTGGATATTCTAATTACAAACGAACATCGAATTAATGCTCTGTTTGTTATTTAGCAAATCATATCCAGTTTAATAAATATTAAACACAAGATAGTCGACAAGTAAGAGGCAGTGCAGATGCAATACTAAAGTGTACTTCAAAACTGAACTAAAACACGAAAAAAGAGAATCCCCAATCTGTTTCCACAAATTATGAAGCTTGCAATTGTGCAGGAAGTCGTTGTATGTTGTAGCATTACAATTTTTATTTACTTGAACCAAGCCCAACAACGTTCCAGCATCCCATTTCCCCTGTAAACAAAGCAAGGTCCATGAAGTCATGGTTTGTCAAGGGTGGATTGGAAGAACTCAAATGTCCTGCACAGAGCCCTGACCTTGACTGCACCCCAGACCTTCTCACCCCTACATCAGCACCTGACCTCACTCATGGTTATTATTTCAGGAAAAAATCTGAAATTTGGTGTTCAGCAAGCAGTTATGGGTATTATAGTTAGGAGTACACATGCTGCAGTTTTTGACTTGAAGAAAATGAGTAAAAAAAATAGGCTGGTAGGCAAACACCTGTCTAAGTGCTATAGGTTATACTGTATATAATAATAATACTACAGTTCTCAGACATAAGTATTAGAACAGAAAGGTCAATTCTCTTGGTATACATTGAAGACATTTGATTTTGAGATCAGAAGATGAATATTAGATGACTCTTGCTTTTGTAATTTTTTGGATCAAACTGTATTAAGCAACCTTTCTTTCTCCACAGTTTGGACTTTCTATCACTTTGGTTGAGGTTAATCTTGGTTTCAGAACTTTTGTGGAACTTTTCTCTGTTGTGGCATCTTGTGTTTGGGCTCCATATTTCTGCCCTCAAAGTCTTCTTCAAATGGTGCTCTGTGGAGGACGATGTTAATGATTGATATTTTTGTCTTTTTCTCCACAGATTTCACAACCTTTCTGTCATGAACTGCTATACCTTGCATGACCTGTTTAATGGCTGGTTGTTAGTACACCAGTACACCATGTTTTCTTTTTCTATCAGGACATCCAAATTGTATCGGTTACCCCAATGCTTACTCTAATGAGCAGATTTTCCCTTTTTCTCAGCTTTAAAATTACATATGTTATGCCCAAACACAGCTCCCTGTTCTTCATTTTGGTTTATATAATATGGCACACCCTGGCAATAGAAACACAGGTTTCATGCTCTAAGTTATTTAATGCAGTGAAATGGAAATATCAGGAAATGACAGCAGAATTTCTGAGCTATCATCTCACATTTCTCTTTTGATCTCAAACCCAAATATCTTTACTGTAAATCAAAAACAAAAGAAACAAAAGGTCTTATTATTCCAATACTTTCAATACAGACCTTAATCCCAATTAAACCCATTTCAGTTGCAGGTTGTAACACTACAAGATGAGGAAAAAGGGCTGTATATTGTATATTTTACTGTATATGTTTAAAAAATTCTATATCAAAACTGGTTACAGATTACCCACAGTGCACCATGGGAAAGATGCTCATTCTTTGTCATGAGGTTTTGTATGTGAGTGATGGGAATTTCCTGACAGTCTAATGCAGTATACTGTGTTTCCGTGATTCTCATCTATGTTTCTGTGCTGGTCGTGTGTCAGGCTGAAGAGTCACCCAAGCGCTTAACTCGCAGAGACAGCAGATACGGATCTCTCAGGAGGGGAGACACAAGAGGAAGTCAGGTATAAATATCCAAAAGTCGGTGCTCAGAGTTCAATTATATATAAATGATCACAGTTTATACCTTTTAGTTCACCTATTTGTATCCCGATATCTGGTCTAATTCCTGCCACTTGTTCAGTGTGAGTCACAATGGGGTGTTGTTTCAACAGTATTTGTCTTGACAACAAACAGACCTGGTTTTATTGGTTTAATACATATGAATCAAAATAATTCAGCTAATCGATATGTATAGCAGCATGGGAAAACCTCTTAAATAGACAAATTTGTACCTTTTTTGATCAGTGCTGAAATAACTATTGATTAATTCAGTGCCTTCCTTTCTGTTGCTAGGTTCACATAAGCATTATTTTTTGTTTTTGACGATACAATGGAACTGGTACATTGCAGACATTAGGATGTTTCACACTGCATTAACCCTTAGTTATCATTGTTCTAAACCCTGCTTTTAACCGCTGGTCGAGGAACGTTTCGTAATTTGGCAGTGGGGTTAGCACCACTTTTTACACAGGATTATGAAACAGGGTTAGTAGCGCTTTTGTGGAGTTAACCCCACACTGTGAACATGTGAAACTATGCATGAAATGTGTGAAACTATAGTGTTAGAATGTTGCAGCTAGATATTTACGTTTACATTTACAGCATTTGGCGGACGCCCTTATCCAGAGCGATGTACAAAAGTGCTAGCACCGGACACCCGGAAATCGAACACAGAGTGTCTTCTAGCACATAAAAACCAGAATGCAGCAACAGTTAACACAAACAGCTCTGTAGTGTTAGATGGCAAAATGCTGAACATGGCAGAAGTGCATGCTGTACTGAGGAGGAAAATTAGCAGAAGTTGTTTAGTTCACTACGTGACAAACTTAAAAAGGCCAAAACATATTGCAAAGCTATGAAAGAGATCAATGTCTGCTCAGGCACAGAACAACAGATCTGTTCCTTTATTTCCTGTATATTCCTGTATATCTGTTCTTTTATACTGATGTGAAAATGTTAGACATAATCTCTGAAACATCAGATTATAAATACCAAGTGTGAAATGTGAAAGAAGATAACTTTGGACTGTGTTTACAGAGGGTTTCGTATACGTCACGTGTGAAAAACCCTGTTGTGTGTGTATTTAATTACAACAGAATTGATGAGGCTTATTTTCACATTACTATGAAACGTATCTATCCAAAACGTAACCTAAGATAGCTAGAAACAGGAAGACTGTTAGGAAGACTGAACAGTGTTACAGCTTCGATTGCTCAACTGGCTTCTTATTAAACATGATCTTTACATAAGCCCCAGGTTTGAATCAGAATCAGATTTTTTTCAGCCTTTTTGGCTGATATCAATCACATCAATCATCCATCATCAAAAACAAACCGTTTTGAATTTGCTGACTGAATTTCATTTGAAATCTCTTTTAAAGCAGTTTAGACACAGCATTCAACATGGCCTCTGTGTATTTCTATGTTCCTGTGTGCCTGAAATGTTGTGGCTCAAGTCCAGGGTTCCAAACATGAGCCAGTTTGGTTTACACTGGGATGTAGGCTGCGTTTCTCACTTGGTTCATGCCAATAAAATATCAACAATACAGAATTTATTAGGAAAACACTGATAGGACAGGGTAGAAATCTTTTTGAAGTGTGTCCACAATAAGGCAAACACTTATTTATGAATCGATGGATCAGTATTCATTTATTAATATCTTATACCTTAGTAAATTATATCATATTCATTCCTACATCCTATAGTGATTTGCTGTCAGTTTCAATTATTCTGCTATCACACAGTTGCTGATGCCAGGGTTGAAAAAACCTGTGAATGTGGTGAATGTAGAAAAAAATCGGTGAAATGAATTATGTCACTGTTTTATAAAGTACTTTACTAAGGCCATTTTTTTAATCCAAACAGTAAATGCATTACTATTCATTGGCTATTTTAATAAGAACATCCGTACATTTGTTCATTTGTGCAATTATCTACCACACCATTTATGTAGCAGCAGTGCAACGCATAAAATCACAGGTCAGGGTGAATTAAAAAATAGTGGACTACTTTTCCTGTATTATGTGTTTGCTGTACATGTATAGTTAGTTCATTAAAAAAAGTTAATAATAAAAATTAATAAAAAAAAATGAGTATTATATAATAATCTCACATAAACAGTGACATTATGTTTCGATTTCACTGTAAATATCTGATTTCAGATCATAACCTACGTTACATTCTGCCGGCAGAATGGAAATTGACTTCTCAGACATTTTCAGTATCAGCAAATGAAATATTTTATGGCCACAAGTTTGATATAAAATGAGTCAGGACACTTCCAGTGTGAGACATTGGGCCATCTCACAGAGCTGAAAGTTTGGTATCATCATTTACTTTGAAGATAGTACAAACTGTGTAAATAGTTAAAAACAGAAATTCTTTTGAAACTCAACAAATTTGTGTCTCAAATTTAATTTTTGTTGTCCTTTGTCTGCTCCATATTAAAGGTCGCCACAGCAGATAGTCCGATCCACATATTTGATTTTGGCATAGGATTTCTGCCAGATGCCCTTCCTGACACAACCCTCCCATTTTATCCAGTCTTGGGACCAGTACCTAGAGTTAACCCCTCCATGGCTGGGTTGGTTCTCTGCCTGGGAATCTAAGCTAGGTGGTTGTAGTGAAAGCACATGATCTTACCACTGAACCCCCAGGGGCTGATTGTCTATGTTGATATGAGCCAGTAAACCACCGCTGTGGAATAGAGTGAATCTTTAGAGTAAATTGAACATTAAATTATAAATGTTTATTGTTTAAAATCATTCTTTTCAACATTTCAGTTAGGAATTACACCAGAAACCTACCAGAGTGTTTGCTTTTCAAAATCTCCCGAGAAAGCTTAATCACTTCACTTGGTTGCCCAGGGCAGTGACATAACAGACTGAGTCTGATTGTATTGGGATGTAATTATATAATTATGCAAAAAAATACATAAAAAAAACCCCCAATGTAGTAAAACAAATGATTTTATGATCACGTTCTACTTCATTACAGTTGTATATTTTTATCTGATATAAATTGTCTTTTTTAGTGTGTTGTATATCTTTTTGCATTATAAGGTTATTTCCTCTCTTTTGTTTGTTTTGTATCAGAGTGAAGACGACCCTGCAGAGAACACGTCCATGGTATGTCTATTTATATACGCACTTCTGAATAATTCATTAAGTGTCATGAAGTATAATGAATTAAAGCTTTCAGCATAAACAGCCGTAAATATTACGATGATGGAAACGTTTCCATGTGTGACTTGTAAGTTTATAGACCCTTTTATGATGCAGACCGTAGCATACGAAGTATACAGTACTAGAGAAACATGGTTAAGCAAGATAAACAAACATCTATCAAATGTGTTTGGGAAAGATATCAGAAACTACTGGAGGCAAAAAAAGTACGAGTTCAGAGTGTGACTGAGAGATCTAAAACATCTGCACTTGATGTACACCAAGTATTTCTCTTACTCATGAAAATGTCTGCTGTGCACGTATAGCATGTGATTAGTCAGGTTTGTTTAGAAAACCACAAGCAACTGGCAGTGCATGCAGATCTGGAATTTCCAGAGACAACAACGGGGAAGCTTAAGTTCAATTTGACCGACAGTCAGCAACATGTTCATGTGACATCAGTGGTAGAAGACTGTCATTATGTCTGGTGTAAAATACTGATTGTAATAATAGCATACAAACATGGATAAATTCAAAAGCTAGTCTATTAGGGAAGTAAAGGATAAGTGAGACCTAACTATTGTTAAACTATTAACTATTATCCAACTATAACTTACTATATATAGATAGATAGTTAGATATAAATAACATATATATAACAGGACAGATAACAGACAGCAGCGTGCCAGTCAAACAGTGCTGGGTATCTTAAAATGGTCGATGCTAACATTACCTCACAGGTAATGTCTGGCATTGAGTAGCCAGCCAAGTATCTGGCCAATTTATCAAGGTCAATACTAACGTTACGTCACAGGTAATAACTGGCATTGAGTATCCAGCAAATTTACTAATTACTAATGTTAGCTGAACTATTTGAGTAGCTAAGTTTATTAGTAACTAAGCTAAAACTATAGCACCTATTGTATTCTGTCCTTCAAGCCAGGAGCAACGGAGAGCCAAGTTCACTAGAAAGCTAGAAAGGTATAGGTCCGGTCTAATGAGAATTTATTTCATAACACATCATTAAAACATAATCGTCATTGTTATATCTGATTAACAGTCATTCCAACGCATACTGTTTGTCCACTAACCTAACTGGTCTTTTGAAGAATGTGATGCAGGGGTCAGATTTTAGAACGTTTAGAGATTCGACTTTACTTTATTACATATGGACATGTTCATATTTATTTGCACAGTGACACCATTTGTGTAATTTTGCATCTGTACAACACAATGGGTTTGAAATGAAGCATCTTTTACCAGAATGATGGGAAAAGAAGGGTATGGTGAAGGAAGGAAGGGCTGATGATTCAAAGCAGACCACATCATTTGTCAGACATGGTGGAGGCAGTGTTAAGGCATGTGACTGCCAGTGGAACTGGGTCACTGGTATATATTGATGCGATCGCTGGTAGAAGTAACAATATTAGATACTACAAGCAGCAACTGAAGGAGACTACAGTAAAGATGTGACAAAGCAGCTCAAGGCAGGAAACTCAGTATTTGTAGATGTGTATGGGTTATTATAGTAACTAGGGACGTGATTAGTTTCATCCTATTATGCAAAAATCCTGCGATTATATTATAGCAACATAGCAATTATAGCTATATATTATTCTAGTTTGTCTAATTACGTGCGTGTGAAATGGAGGGACAATGAAAAAAATGGCTGTAATGTCTTAGCAGTTAGATGCAATATTTTTTTAAACCCCTTAAGTTAAAGCTATACATCTACATTCACATTTTGTTTGCTTTAATTCAAATCCATATATATATATATATATATATA
>JAOTRN010000001.1:17337182-17351942 GCA_028566695.1 Bagroides melapterus
TAAGAGATGAGGAAAGATGCACACTGAGTTTACATACTCATCCGTTGCTTACACAGAGAGGTCAGTTTACTACTGAACTCTCTCAGCTGTTTTTTTAATCGCATACTTATGAGTGAACATATGGCAAGCCTAAGGGCTCTGCGTGATGTCCTTTAGGTTTGCCATATTGGTGGCTTTCAAGAATGCACTACAAACCGCACTAACATACTCGTTTACCGTATCCCTTAAACTTTATGTTTTCAGTCACAGCTTGTGCATGATTTTTTTTTTTTGGTGGGGGTGTGTGATAAATCAATAATGATAATGTAATTTAAAACCTGACAAGCAGATGCACATAAAGTAAACACAGTCTGCCTACAGCCTTGGCCACTGGTCAATTGCGATATCAAAAGTATGTTCTATTTTAAATTATTCTCTTGTGCAATTTTTGTTAGTTTAGGAAAGCAAATAGTAGATGTTTCAACAGATAGCTTAATTGATGCCAGAACAGTGGAATCATAGAGCCTAAAATGCTGGGTTTTTAAATGGACCTCAAAACTAAATATGCAGTTCTGGCAATTCCTTTCAATTATGGTTTGAGACTGTTCTTGATTTATATTTATTTGTTCCACAAAATCTTAATTGTAGCTTCCTAACCAACCCTCTGTCCATCTCAGACTAAAAAAGTTAACCCTAAAGGGACCACACTCTCCACCTTGCAGTCTCTAGAGCAGAAACGTACTGAACAGCTGGAATTTAACTTTTTATAGTCCACACCAAAAACATTAACTAATACATCATATCTTCCAGTTCAAATATATACATTCCCAACCATTGTGTTAAAATATGTTGCAATTGAGTGGCAATCTGGCAACCCGGGCAGTGAGAAAAAGTGTGTCCAGAAAGATGCTATTGTTCGGCCCTCAGCAGCACACTCGCCTTTTAAATGCGAACTTTATAGGCACAGCTTGGGGAGAAGGGGGTGTGGACACACACACACACACACACACACACACACACACACACACACAAAAAGCCCTAAGGGAACAGAATCAGGGTCGAGGGGGAGTGTGTGACCTTTCCGCCAAGAAACGCCGGGGGTTCAACAACATTTACACACGTAATGTATTCTGCACAAGGCGGACGAAAAGCCGAGCAAATAATCCCGTTTTTTTCTTTCTTTCTTTCTTTCTTTTTTTTTGGGAGAACGAGATGTGAACAAAGCTGGGGTTTGTGTGTCCCCCCTCACTAAACTCTCGCTCAATTGTCACTCAGTTCACGTATCAGAATAATGAACCGCAGTTTAAACGCAGCTTGTGATTTCACATAAACTATAATTTTTTAAACAGCTGCGAAGTCTTAAATTTCTCAAATAGAATTTCCTAGGGTTTAAAGTTCCATTATTTCCACAGAGTCACTTTCACAGAGTTCGTTTGTGTCCAGCTGGACTTATATAAACCCTGTAGGTGTTAATTCAACACTGGGGAATTTTGCTGTGCGCCTACTAATGATGCACATGTTAAAGAAAAAAACCAAGCACATATGGTATCAGTAATGCTTTACCACCTTGTAAACTTCATGTTTCACGTTCTTTCTGGCATGCAAAGTAGTGCACATGCCAGAAAGAACGTGTACTGCATATAAAGCTATATATAACACCCAGAGTATGAACTGACAAATATGGCATGTACAGAATTACTACATTGACAATATTTTTATAGGGTAACCAGAGAATATATGGTATTTGCAAGGAGCTAAAATTGATTGAGGATAGAAATATCACAGAAATAACACAGTTTAAAAAAAAAAAAAGATATTAAAACAATTTGAAAAGAAACCGAGAGAGGTACAACAAAAGAAATAAGCAGGAAAGAAAAAAAAATGTTGTGAGAACACCGTTGCTAGGCAACAGGGAATTATGATCAAAACGTATATGAAACAGGCTTTAGCTTACTAGCATGTTGTTATTAATGTATTTATAAAGACAATGTGGAAAAGTATAAATGAGACACAACTTTTGAGAACATTTGCCTCAGTAGCGAAGGAAATTCTTTCATGACACTGTGAAACATCAACATTGCCTCCCAACTCTAAACTATCCAAACATTTTACTTCAGAAAGTTGTGAACACTCCAACATATGATTTGTTGATTGAAATCAACAGAGATTGAAGTAAATGGTTGATACAGGATATGGTTTATTATGGAAGATGTGTTGAAGTTGTGTTAGGTTACTTAGTTTACATTCATGTTGAGATCAAGGTGTTATGGTTAATTCAGAAGTTCTGACATGTTCAGGAGTTGGGGTGCAGTGTTAATGTTAGTCATTTTCACTACAGATTCTGAAGGAACTGATGATGTTGACAAAAGTTTTTTTTTGCCTTTACATTATTTGTATACGAGCGTTACATGGTAGCTAGCTAACTCTTTAGCCCTAGTCATTATCTGGCATAGACTCTGCAAACTAAAAACTTCACAAGTTCATAAACATTGCCATCCAATTAAAACTATGTATATCATTTAATTATTTATTCTGCTATTTATTTAAACTTTGGGACTCCGTCTACCTGAGTCTGATGCCTGGGAACATTAAAGTAAAGCCATGTTGTGGTCGAAACACTTCCTGGCCAGCTGTTTGTAGACACCCATGTTTTTTTTCTCTGTATGTGATTTAGTGTTATAGATTTAGTATTATAACTTGCTGTTATAGTAAATTACACTGCTCCAGTGAAGACATCCAACTAGATTTTGGACTGTGGCTGTAGGGGTTTGACCTCATTCAGCCACTAGAGCATTAGTGAGGTCAGGCAATGATGTTGGGTGAGAATGCGGTCTGGGGTGCAGTCGGTGTTCCACTTCATCCCAAAGGTGTTCAGTGGGGTTGAGGTCAGTTCTCTGTGTAGGACACTCAAGTAGGATAGGCACTCTATCCTTAGTAAATCATGTCTTTATGGACCTCGCTTTGTGCATGGGGGTATTATCATGCTGGAACGTGTTTAGGCCTGTTAGTACAACTGAATGCTACAACATACATACACATCCAAATTGGTTGTTTCAAGCCTTGTGGCAACAGTTTGGGAAACTCCCACATATGTGTCTGATGGTCAGGGCTCCACAAACATCGTCCACACAGTAAAACTTTACACCTCGAGCAAGTTATATATGATTGATTACAAGATGAGCGAGGATGTTGTAGTACAAAGCATGTTTATGTTGCTTGGTAATGATCCCCATGAGAAACCCACATAATCCCACAGAAGTTTTTATCAGAAGTGTTGTTATTTTTTCTTAAGAGCTTCGTAATGAGGGTACATATTTTTGAGTTACAAATTCGTATAATCATTACCCCACTAAGCTGTGCTTGTCATAAGGTCAAAACATATAACGACTTAATATGAATGAGAGTAATGATGGGTGTGCTGTTATAGTAAAAATAATTGGATGTAAGCCTGAATTATTGTTAAGTTGACTGTATAAACAGTTGATTAATTTCTGAGAACAGCACACCGTAAATGGTTTTTATTCTACAGCAGTTTACAAGATTACTTTAATTTATTAAAGAAAGACACAGAAAAACATTTGCAGATATAAAGTAATTGCTTCACTTATTCATAATTTCAAAACAATTTAAGCTTCTTATTGAGAAACTACAAGATTCAAAGATAATGATCCTGAAGATTTTCACATGGAAAAACATACATATATATATCTTTGTTAAATATCTACGATCTCTATCGTTAATGTCTAATAAGATGTTAATATATTACCTTAAGATTATGTGAATTGTCTGTTTTTATCTGTAGTAATAGAAAATTAATCAACACCTTCTGACCAATCAAATTTAAAAATAAACAGCTCTGTGATAAAAGTCACATTAAAATATCTGATATCTTGTCTGACTCTCTAATGGTCCAACAGAAAATCGTTTACCCGATCATCGGGAGCCAAGGGAGCAGAATTGGCTGTGCTCTCTGTATGGGAGGGATGGCATTACTCTCTCTCTCACCTGTCAATCACAGAGATGCTAGTCAACCATCTGTGTGCTCCTGTATGCATATAAGGCCAGACAGTGCTTTCCACTAAACGTGTAACGTTGTCCTGTGATGTGAAGCAGAATTAGCACCACTATTCATTTAGATGAATTCATGTGTCAAATAGGAAGCACGTATTGCCTTGTTTTCCCCAGCTGGTAGCTATCACATAATATGGGAGAGTTAGTTAGTGGTTGGAAATTGGCAGGTGGTCAAATTGGAGAGAAAATGGGGGAAATCCAGACTAGTTTAGTAGAAAGCAGAAAACACAAACAGTGAACTAGCAGGTTTACACCAGGAGCCAGACAACTGACACTATTATTATTTGTTAAAATTGTAATCTTTACATTCTCTGTGAAATCTCTAAATAAACCCATTATGACACTGAGAATGAATTCTACACAGAAGACTGAACAGAGTAGTGTTTAAAGTTCTCGCTTTGCAACTTCATCAATCGATGTTAATGATAGTTTGCACGTTTGTGTTTTTTGCTAGATGCTGACCCACACTCCTATGATTATTTAATTCTTCTCTTTTCTATCATTTTTTAACATATCTATCCACTCGTGCCATCTGTTGGCACTACTTTTTCCATCCTCTATCATTCCTGCCACCTGCCTTCTCTTTTATATATCGTCATTCAACGTGTTTCGTTCTCTCTGCCTTGCTCTTTCATTCTTTTATCTCCTCTCCGTTTCTCCATCTCTTCTCCTCTCCCACCTCTCCCGCTCGCTCTGTCATTCCCCCTTTATTTCCACGTGCTGCACAAAGGAGCGCAACGCTCTCGCCTGTGGCGTCATGAGCGCATCCCACAGGAGGAACGAAACGCCTCTCTGTTTTGCAGATAAAGCACAAGAACTTCAAACACTGATCCGTCCTCGCAAGAGATTTTCTTCTCGGAGGCATTAACACTCAAACGGATGGAGTTATTTATAGGGGGTTCAGCTGGTTTATGTTCCTTAGTCATATAACACATAGACATGCACATATACACAGACTAGGTGCTTATTGATTGCATGGATACATTTGCATGCTGTCACTAGGTTTCCTGTGAACGTTTATTACAAGATTATTTAGCAGAGACGATATATAGATATAGAATTCACATGATTTAGTTCTTTTTGCCAACAAAGTGCCAAAAAGTGTTATTTCAACAGCTCAAGCACTCGCACTGCCAAACACTCACATTGTGTATGCTTTCCATTCTTCTTTTATTCTTTAAAAAATTCACACGGATTTCATCATTTTCAGCCACGCAGTTAATTAGCTAGATAAATATCCCAAAATGTACGGTAAGGGAAGATACTTTATTGTGATTGTGTAAAATACAGCAAAATATAGTGTGTCCATTTTGGATGAGGATATTTTAACATAATATTACTGCAGTGAACCATCATTAGGCTCCAGCGCGTCAGTGTCTGACTCTTTTTTAGATAAACAAATAAATAATTAAATAAACAAATAAATAAATAAAAAAAATAATAATAGCAATGTGTGCAGTCTCTATAGTTTGTAGGTTTCCATCCCCACTACTCTTGTAACCAACTGGTTCCTTGGTTAAAGGAAAGAACTATTTTTATGAAAACACAGATTATTTAAAAGAATATTTAAAAGATTAAAAAAAGATGAAAATGAAAAAATAAAGGTAATTCACAAACATAAATTTGTGAAATAAAGACATTCTAACATCCACTCATCTCCTTGCTACTACAAGTACTAGTCGAGAGGGTGTACTGATGAGAACTAGAATCCCCTCAGAATAGTGAGAATTCTTCGCAGTAACATTATTGTAGCATCATTTTATGTGCTTTTCCCTACAGTTGTAAGTAAGGCGTAGTCCTTTTTTTTTTTTTTTTTTTTTAAAGACTGCTGCTTTCAGTAACACAAAACAGGTCATGGGTGTCAAAATCAAGTTGACCTGCAGTGCTCAGCCCTTGATTCTGATTGATTAGGGCTGTGTAGTGCCTGAGTGTATTAAGTACAACTAATACTACGTAAAGCTTTATGACAAAAGAGTGCAGCGTGCACCTGCTTTTAGCCACTTGTGCGTAGATCTCAGGCCCATCACCGCATGTCAATTCAGTACTTGTGTGTAGGAGAGAGAGTTTTAAAGCTGTGTGCATGTGGCTCAGTGCATGTGTGAGGCCAGAGTAGGGTTGCTGACCCCTTGGAGCCCTCATTTGTCACCTGTCTACATATTTAAACCAGGCCTTCCTCCCTCATCAGTGTCCCTCTCTAACAACCACCAGAGCGTTTGTTGGTAATTTGTCGCCCCTCCTTCTCCTGCGTGGACTGCTCTCGTTTGTTTTAAAGATCAGTTCCTCTTAGTGCAACTTAGATACATAAATTCCAGGGTTGGTTTGCTGTGTAAGGTATTATGTGTATTTAAAATGAAGTAGCAGGTGATAAATGAATGTTAAAAATCACATGACACTCAAAGGTATTGGGTTGTCTGGTCCTTGAGGTTTAGAAGCTGTAGAGTAAAACATTCATACGAAACAAATGTCAGATTTAATGCCTACATTTACATTTATCTCACACCTTTGTGAAAATCTTTAAAAAAAAGTACACTTAGGTACACTTTGTCAAAAAACAGTGATGAAAACAAATACATATACAAAACACGTTATTCAGCTCCCAATATTTAGCTACCATTGTTCTAATGGTCTAATTGGGGCAAACATACACACACACACACATGCAGAAAGAAGAATTAATACATTCACTGAGTTAGTGGAGAAAAAGCCCCCTATTGACAAGAGGGGTCACAGAGTTCACAGCAATGTGATATATCGGACGAGGAGCCAATTAACCTCTTCAGGTCTTTTTCTTTGGCCACGAAAAGAGAGCTGGTAGTAGATTAAACAACGCGACAACCCCCCTCCATGAAAGAACGAACACTTAAGACGTCAAACACACACACACACACACACACACACACACACACACACACACACACCAACTCGCTTCAACATCCACCCACCAACCACTCCCACTTTAAAAAACAAGAGCCACAAGTCTTTTATAGTGTTGACCCTATAAAAGGGTCATTTCCTGAAGGTGCAGGAACCATAAACGTTAAGAGGTCGAATGTAGAAAAGACAACCGGGCTGTCCGACTGTCCTTTCAGTCAGTGAGCAGAGTGTGTGAGGACTTAGTGACTAAACCTACATACCCGCCGGATGGTAACACCTGCATCTGAGATCGTTTTCGACGATTCCCGTCCATAGGAAAAGGGAGAGAAGTTGGGGTGGGGGGGCGGGGGGTGTTGTTCAAGCAAACGTGTGCGGAGCCTTTTGTGTCATCTGCCTGTTTTGTTTGAGAAGGAATAAAGAGTGAGGACAGTGGGGCTGTTGAGCTAGCACAACACGCTGTCAATTTTATGGCTAATAAACTTTCAAAGAGCCCAAAGTCCATTAATACCCGAGGCAAAATTTCACCAGGCCTCTCAGGAATCTCACTCTCTCCTCCCTCTCGCTCTTCTTCCCACGCTGGGCCATTTTTAACCCCTAACCAGCATCACTCAAGATGCATCAAACACATGTATAATTAAACATCACTAACAAATAAACACCAACACCTCGCACACACTGACAGCTAGGCATTCTATATGAGTGTGTGGAAATCGGATTTTGGATTTGGCCCCTGTTTTGCAGGGGAGTTTAGAGAACGTGTTCAAGCTGTATAGATGAACATGAACATATACTGGATCCTGACTGCTGTATGATAAACTGTATGTAGGAAAATAGTTCTTGTATGATTGATTATGAGTTGGAATTGTATTTTACTGGATTAGGTTAGTAGCCGCCAAAGATTTCATGATTATGAAGGGATGCATCGCAAATAGAACATTAAATAGAATATACAATGCTCAGAATGGTGATATAATATATGATATTTATAATGAGTATCGTATGACAGACACGGTGGCGGCAAAGAACACCATGAGGTTATGCTGAGGTATTTATTTACTTTTTTATGCTGCAGGGTTTCACTGGGTGTTCAATGTTTAATTCCTCATTACTGAATGATATGCAAATAAGCAAACTTACTGCCCACATACCAATATGCTATCATTATACAGTAGTTGCTATGGTTACATCTTAGAGAGCATTATCTCACTCTTTTGTCGCTTTAAATGAAACCATTACCCTGTACTCTGGCTCATAAATAATTTCTTTCCGTGTAAATTCATGTTCCTGATTCTTATTATTTTCATTGCGATGCGATGTGTGAAGCTTTAACATTTAACGTCCGCTTTGTTACGGATCTCACACTGAATATGCGCGTAGATTCTTATTTTAATATAGTATTTGGCTTGTTTTTGTTTGCTATATTTGGTTAAAATCTACAGTTAGTAAGAAAATAGGTCACAAATGAATTTTGTAGCTAGACTTTCTGTCTTTTTGTCCTAGCGCACAGATGATTGGTTACGGCGTAGCAGAGCGTAGCTCCATTTTCCTAATGGATGTATGTGGATTATAAGACTGTTTACCTGCTGCGTGCCTGTGAGCTGTAGACTTACTCGATTAAAGCAGGGGGGATGAATCTTGCAGTCAAGATAATGGTGCTTGGTTATAGATTATTTTTTCTAGGAACAATTTAACCTGAGTATTTAAAATTTTTTTTCTCTGCATGGAAGGAAAGAAACAATTATAAAATACAACACTCTGATACTGAGGTTGTAACATCAAAATATGAATAAAAAGTGTTTATACGTAGTACATTCCGATATTTGTGCTAAAGATTAAATCTTTACAAATCTCGGTTAGGAAGCTCCGGTGTGGTTGATGTAGAAAGGGAGGATTTTAGCTACAGCTATTGGAATGTGTGAAAGCAGCAGCTCAGCTCTGTGATGCCACGTGGAGCAACAAGCTTTCTGTCCTAAAGGGACTGAGAACATGGACGTTTTTATCGGGGGCTGCTTTTATAGGGCCGAGTTAAAGAGCCAAAACAGATGTCTGTACTCACTAATAAAGGAAATAATTACTCAGCGCTCTCCACTAATTAAGCACTTTGTCGAAATGAGGGCGGGATGGAGGGAGGAAACCTATAATAATCCACAAGCTTGTTGCTGCCATTCATGCATTCGTAAAAACCGACAGCCACGAGAAGAACAGCTGAATCATTCTGGCCATTAAGGGCATTGATAAGCCGGAAAGGACTTCATATGTATGAAAAATTAATAAGGATCTTATGTGTTCACAGAGTGGCTTCTCATAAAGAGGATGAGCCGCTAACACACACTTCCTTTTCCATTTAATGTTGGCCATGGAGTTCATTAGCAATGCAGAGTTGCCAAAAGCACATTTGGATGAAGTCCAAGGCCACTGCTGTTAAGAACAACTGAACAGCTTGAGAATATATGGAGAAAAGAGTGTGCTGCTTCTAAAGCTTTAGTAGTTATTAGGGGCAGTGGAATCTCAGTGCTCAGTTTCGGTGCTATTGAGATGAAGGTCGGGAATTCAAACCTGAGGACTGCCAGAGAGCCAGTGTTGGGCCCTTAAGCAAGGCTTTTAACCTTCAACTGCTCAGAGCCATTCTTGAATTATTTCAACTTATTTATTTACAGACAGTAAGCATATTAATCTATATAGAAGACTGTGAAATTAAAGTAGAAAGAATGAACAAATTGAAGAAATAATAATAATATCTGGCTCTGAATGACTGAAGCGGCATCAGCAAAGCTGTTTGCTAAATACTAACTGGAAAAAAATGAATAAATGTATAAGGATGTCTTTTAAAACGTATGTACGGAAGATGAGAGAGAGAGAGCAGAAAGGTCAGGTCAGCATGCCTCACTTCATGCTGTGTTAGGCATTTAATTTTTTTTCAATGAAAAAAAAATTAATGAATTATTCATTCATTTATCTTCAGTAACCGCCTTATCCTGGTTAGGGTCATGGTGGAGCCTATCTCAGGAACACTGCCAGGCAGAAATACATACAATTTATCACAGGGCACTACACACACATACACACACTAATATGAATTAATGGAATTCATTATTATTTACAGGACCCAGGTTACATAAATAAGTTCACAATACTGGTGACACAAAACATGCGACTGACAACAGATTAGAAAACTGAATGGTGACATTCACAAATCCTCACAGATTCTTAAATATCAATAATATTTTTTTGTAATTGAAAAGTATATATAATATATACAGATTTAGCCCATTAAATGTTATTAGCATGCCTTGCTAACAACACCTATAGACATTTTTAGTTTCTGGACATTTCCACTGTTTGGGTTATATGATGATGATAATATAATAATACATTATTAACCCAGAGCTTCCCAAAAAAAGCCTTTCATTTATTTTGTTAAAGAAGTTATGACACTTTGCTACTTATCACGAAACCCAAATTCTATGACTATGCAAATTTGAGTTGGCCCCAACCTTACACCTAACCCACCCCTTCCCTTTGTAATAACAGAATACATTTGCATATTGGAACATGATATGCTCAGTTATTCATATAGCGCTCGCCTGTCATCTGTTCTTTACTAACTTTTCCAGTGAAATGTTCTCTAAAATAACACAAAACATCTGCAGTGACTACATTTACACTCTGACCAGTCTGCACGCTCAAATGAAGTTCCTTGAAAGGATTTAATCAGAAACATATTTCATGGAGTTTTGGTTAACATAAGAGTTTAAAATGCCCTGGGGATAGAGAACCTTGTGCTTCAGAACAACATCACCAACTTGTCTTCTTTTATATCCCCTCATGTAACTTTACAGGTCAGGCACTGCTGAAGTTAGGGCACCTATTAGAGTAGATTTTAGCTCTTTATGTCTGTAACAATAAACCTGAAATTAATTGATTATTAAGATTATTAAGATTATTAAGTACTTATTTATTGATCAGGATTCAACTGGAAATTCATCCTAAAATAATATTAAAGGTCCAGCAAGTATTTTCATGATACACAGATTAAATGGATTTCCCCAATCAGCTCAGGAATAAAAATACATGAATGAAAATGTATAAATTGGCAGTGTCATGTTACGATTATGTCTTAATGTCCTGATATATCGCATCACATCACTGCCAGTGTGATGAGAGTGCTGGATGAATGCTAAAAAGGCTCAGATAAAAGGCAACATGCTCACAGAGATGATGACTAAACACTGAAAGATTGTATTTTTTCTAAGCTCTTGTAGGATATAAACGTTTTTCTAAATTAACTGGCTCTTCATGAACTTCACAGTTCTAGTGTAATCGGCACGATCGACGAGTATAATGGCGTAAATGTGTAATGAAGTCACCCAACACTTTTGCCTGATCTTCGAACATCAGCCGTGTTTTTGTGTTATGTCGCGTTTGAACCAGAGAAAGAGGGTCCCCTAGATTCAAGACTTTTCTAAAACTTCATTGACAGAAACTCAGCATGAATTAAAATGAGACTTCTTGTAGCAAATACATTTCTTTGCCCTGTGGTATGGTTACATGGTTTTGACAGCAGCATGTCTTTTCAGAGACTAGTGTGCACACTGGTAGTACACTTTTAATACCAACCAATGGATTGGACTTTCTAGCATGACTAGCATGACCTATTTGTTTCAACCGAATCAAGAGTCATTTTGCATGGAAGCTTTAATACTCTTGTATTATCGTCATCGTACCATGGATTTATTGTGTCATTCCAGCCATAACTGTAGTCAAAGCCTCCTAAATCCTGACACATGTGGATGTAATGTCCATCTCCCCCTCCAGAAAATGAGAGGTCCCTCATGTTAGAGATGGAGAATCCCCCAACCTCCCTCTCCTATGAACTCCTCCCCCACTCCCCTCGTCCATTCCTCCTGGGACCTGAGGGCCGAACAAAGAGTGTGCAGGGCCTGTGTGAGTGCTGCTGGGCCCCTGTCTTATTAGAGGAGTCGTTAACGTGTCAGAATGATTAATTTCCAGAGGTGCATAGGGATCCCCTAGAGTCACATTCATTCTTTTTAACACACACTTCCCTCAAAATACCACATTTGCATTTCCCATTAAGAAAATATAGATATATATGCAAATAGAATCCCGCCCCCTTTTTGGGGGGGGAGCTAAAGCATTATAGGCTTCTGTCTTTTCCCCCAACAGATGACCGTTTTCTTTTCCACAGCTTTTTTTGTGGGGAGGAAAATCCTTCTGGGAATTTATTTTGCCATCCAACCAGAAACAAAACTTCATCTTAACCCAAACATGTGCATGCAGTGTGTGACATGACTATCAATGGTGTTAGAGACTAAACAGGTGTGTTTATTTTATTATATTGAGCTAATTAACTTCACAGGTCAAAATTCAGATTAGAAAATCTGCCTTCTTGGGTAGAAATGAGGTAATGTGTTTATTGTTAAAATGTTATTTAAATGCCTCTGAATATAGAATATCTGCAACAAAATATTGATTAAAGTTATTAAATAATTAATTAAGTAACAAATAAAGTAATTATGTGTAAAAAGTATAAAGTTTTTTTTGTTTTGTTTTGGTTTGGTGGTATTGAAGGTCAAACCTTTAGATCACAGTATCGTATTCACAGACCTGGAGCCTTGTAATTGCAAAGATATGTTAAAATAATAACACAGTATACAAATGCTACATATATTAACAATACTACATATATATAAGTGAAAGGTTATAATGTGATGGAAAAAGACTTAATTCATATTCTGATACTCTCAGTATTTTTATATGTGGTGTGCATATGGTGTAATATCACACTATCATGCTATATACAGACATTTATATTTAAAAATATAATATAATATTATATATATAAGTATCGGAAAATATATCAAGTCTTTTCTATCACTGATCTAATGGCCAATATCGATTTCATCCCTGGACTCAATACTAGAGCATCTCTACTGAGATCTGTTGAGTGGATACCAGCTGGCTCTACAATCACACATGCGACATGACATCGGGTTTACTAAATGTTTTTTCATTAGCATGTCTGTAACAAGTTTCGGTTGGAACAACTGATGTGTAAAGATAAAGATAGGAGGGGATAAGAGAATACAAACTGACAGAAAAATAGGATTGTAGGAATCTAAAGGAAAAACAAATAAAAAACCGAATAGCACAGATCTTCTTTCAGTCCCCACCCCCATCTCTGTAATCCGTTTCCCACATAGTCTGTTCGATATCTTTCCCCTGAGAACTGAATTTAATTATTCCTTAAGTATCCTCTCTTTGCTATGCTCAGCAATAGCATCAGGCACTGACCTGATTCAGAGAAAAAAATTCAGTGAATCTTTCTGAGACTAACTAGGATCAAAATGAGATCATTTAATGGAGTCAGGTTTTATAAAGATGGAAAACTGTGTTTGTGTGCGTGTGTGTGTGTGTGTGTGTGAGATCAGTCAGACAAGCCTTATCATTTGAGCGAATATCTGCTGTTGATGTTGAACAGAGTACTTGTCTGCTTTGTGCAGTTTAGTTTTTTAGGTGTTTTTGAACTACGTATTTGAATTAAGAGTCAAAGAAAATGTCTGAGGAAAATTTTTGATTTGGTCATGTTTTTTTTTTTTTAATTGTTGGATATGAATGGACTTTTTTTTCTTAAAGTTACAAACAATACAATAGACAATATGATGCTTGCCTTTTGTGAAAAACTGCAAAATCATTAGTACTGTAGTTATAAGTTTCAGCTTCCTTAATAGATAAATCATACTAACTTTAGAAATATTAACCTTACAAAGATATTAACATACTTTAAGTTAAGAAGTCATGAAGCAGTATTATTTTATCATTTGGAGTACTATAATGTCAAATGTTAAAAGTGGTCAACTAGTTCAGGAAACAAACAAATTATTATAAAAGAGGAACTGGGCAAAAAAGGTGCAAAAAAGCTGTAAGATAAATGTGTAGAGCAAGATCTGGGTCGATTAGCCTCAGCCTCAGATGCCATGCACTCAGATGGTTGGCTGAACGTCTGATGCATATGGCACACAAAATTGGAAACATTTCAGGAGTTTCAAAGATATCATCTGATCTGGATTCCACAGGATTTCCAAGAGACACGTGCAGCGTTTTCTAACGAGCTGCCTAGTAACACTGCTATAGTGATGCTCTGCTTCACTCATGAGAGAAGGAAGTCGTCACGTTTGTAACTGTGATGATGTGAATTTGGATCAGCTAAATTATGGATTTTCCAAATACTATTACTATTAATTTGCACGACTTTCTTAAATGAATCTATTGTTCCATACCTGTCTGCAGTGACTTCATATTTTCACGCCCCCCAAACATGACGCTGAACAGAACGAACTGTGATTGGTTGCTTTATATGTCATTCAGACGTCCTGTTAGGCGGTCATTGGCCAATAAAAGCTGCTATGGAGAAGACCTTCTGCTGTCAGTCTAAAGTTCTGGCTAGGTGAGACCACGTGCCCATCAGAGGCCATCTGGATGATGCTCCAGGTCTTACTATTTCCAGTTTTCCAGTTCCAGGCTCCTATCTGCTTGAAAATAGGGAGAAACCCACATACCAGAAACAAACTGACATGGTGGCCTTTAAAACAGATTTAAAATGGTTAAATCCAGCCCACAAGATAATTTTACAAAATTTTACAAAGAGGCAGGATTTACAGCAGCCTGCTGAGCAATACACAATGCCACGTTTACATTTTAAGTCGTGGTTTGTCTCTACTCCATACCGTACTCTCTGGTTATATTAAAAATATTTGTTTTGATTTTTCCTCACCAAGAAGATGGCAAGCGAAAGATGCATTTGACTTCCGACTGACT
>JAOTRN010000001.1:17467546-17481075 GCA_028566695.1 Bagroides melapterus
CACAAAATTTTCAATCATCCATATAGAATATATAGACTGAACGCAAAAGAATTTGGTTTGTTGGTGGGAAAAATTATGCCAGTTTCTATATACAGTTTTGAATGTACAGGACAAACACAACTTTATCTTATCTAAGTAAGCCATCTGTATCTCATTTCTTTGTATGGTGTTCTTTCAGGATTGGGAACAGAGGCAGGAGGAGGATAACTTGCTGATTGAGAGGATTCTGCTGCTTGTCAGGAATGTGCTGCATGTCCCTTCTGACCCCACAGAGGAAAAGGTTAGAGTAAATGAGTTGAAAATGAATAAATGAATGACTTGTTCTTGAAACATATAATTGTTGTATATTTACTATATGCCCAAAATTTTGTAGATGCCTGGCCATAACACCTGTATGTGGATTTTCCCTGTACACAAGCAATTGTGCAAAATGTCTGTATATGTTGTGATATTAGTTTCACTTTACTACCAGCTTGTCAGTCACCCTGTACACAAAGCAATCTCCTCAATAACATAGTTTACCAAGGCTGGAGTGGAAGAAGTCAAGTGGCCTTCACAGAGCCCTGACCTCAACCCCACTGAACATTTTTACCTGGATTGGAACAACACCAACATTGTTCCAAGACTTCATCATTTGTCATCTTTGGTTTTTATGGCTGTATGTACACAAATCCCCACAGCCACACTCAAAAATTTAGTAGACAGCCTCCTTTAGAAGAGAGGTTTTGGAGATGGGTATTCAGTGGGAAGGTGTCTGTGTCCCTTTGGCCATGTAGTGTATATTCTAGTTCTCAGTCATTGTGTTGAATTTAAACCGGTACTGTCTGTTTATGCTTCTGCAAAATGAGTCAGTTTTCATTTATTATCCAAATGATTAGACTTTAAAATGCTGTGGCTTAAATCCCACCCCTGCAGAATGTGGATGATGATGCCAGTGTACATGATAAGTTGTTGTGGGCAATCCACATGAGTGGGATGGATGACCTGCTGAAGTTCCTGGCCAGTGCACAGAGTGAGCAGCAGTGGAGCATGCATGTGCTGGAGATTATCTCCCTCATGTTTAGAGATCAGGTATGTCCACTAAACCAGAGAATATATCCTTTTAGACGTTTGAAATGTTTCTTATTTTCTTCTTTACTGCATGTATTATGCATTTTAATGTCAGGATTTTTTGTTTTTTTTGTTGTTGTTTTTTTTTTTGCTGTCTACAGACTCCTGAGATGCTGGTGAGCGCAGGACAAAGCCGCTCCACACAGGAGAAACAGAAAGACACGCAAGAGCTTGAAGCTCTCAGACAGAAAGAGCTGGCAGAGAAACGGAGCCGTACTCTACAGAGAGGAACCAGGTAAATTAGGATGTTTTGATTTAGTTACAGTTTGCGTTGTGTTATGAAATAAGAGATTCTCGGAACAGTGATGTGCTTTATATTTTCAAAAGCAGTTTAGTAAGCGTCATGTGACCTAAATGGTCTGCTTCACTGTACTGTTAATCTGATGACATTCTGATGATGATTACTGAGATTTTTGTTAAGCTCAAGAAGAATCATGTTTTCTTTGTCTCAGGCACTCACGTTTCCGAGGCTCATATGTGGTCCAGGGATTAAAGTCTATTGGTGAGAAAGATGTCATTTTCCACCAAGGACTCCACAATGTGAGTAGATGACAATAAAAATAAAGGAGTAGTTTGACAAAATAATGAAATTCAAGCAATATTCCTCTTGCTCACAGCTGTAGCTGACTTGTAACACATGTAAGAAGAAGCTATTGGCTACAACTTTATAATTTGTGTAACCATGTCTTCATTACTAACTATTGTACATTATTATTGTATTTATTTAGTGTATATAATATTTACTTTTTGCAGTAATGAGTTGTGAATGTTAGGTGAAACTCAAAGTTGGATTACTAACAATGTTGAGTTCACCAGGTTGTATTGTCTTAACCCTAATTTTTTTATTTTCTTCACCCCTCCTCTCTCAGTTTAAGAATTATTCTCATGACTCTGGGAAGGCCGTGAGGCGTGTGCCCAAGCGTAAACAGACAGCCCGAGACACTGATACCCAGCGACGCTCTGTTCTGAATGTGCGTCTATTCCTGCGTGATTTCTGCGTAGACTTCCTGGAGAACTGCTACAATGGACTCATGTACCTCGTCAAGG
The DNA here is from genome assembly GCA_028566695.1 of Bagroides melapterus. Taxonomy (NCBI): domain Eukaryota; kingdom Metazoa; phylum Chordata; class Actinopteri; order Siluriformes; family Bagridae; genus Bagroides; species Bagroides melapterus. Next base: position 17,469,704 of record JAOTRN010000001.1, read on the forward strand.
TGGCCACCATTTCCATCCAAATAAAATCTGTTAGTCTTTATGTTTTGAAGTGAAGTACAGTAATAAAAGAATGTAGTAGAATATAGTTTTTGAAAATCTTAAAGCATTTTAGACACTACATAGCCCAAGATCCCCAAAAGCATGGTGAAATTTAGATTCTCTTGTTCAGGACAGTGTATAGTATAAATCTTGTGCAACTGTTTAGCAAAAATGTTTGTGCTAACATAGTTTTAGGAAACTCAGCCAACATAAATTAAAAATAAAAAAAAAAATAAAAAAACCCTTTTTTTCCTGTACAATACCTTTTGATTCTGACTCTTTTCTCTGTCCTGTTCTTTCTGTTTATCTCCTGTTTGTTCATCATTTGTACATCTTTTCAGGAGTCACTAATTCGTGAACAGGGCCAGCAGCATGATGAAACTTATTACCTGTGGGCTTTGAGCTTCTTCATGGCCTTTAATCGTGGAAATGGTTGCAGGCCTGAACTTGTCTCTGAGACACTTTCCATCCGTACCTTTCACTTCATAGAGAAGAACATCACCAACTACTATGAGATGATGCTCACTGACCGCAAAGAGGCAACATCATGGTCTCGCAGGTCAGAATGAACATTCTCTTGCTGATCCATCACTAAATTGTGTAACTTTTTAAAAAATTTTAGAATTATTATTGTATAATTTATTTATCTTTCAGGATGCATTTGGCTTTGAAAGCCTACCAAGAACTCTTGATGACTGTAAATCAAATGGATCACTCTAAAGATGAGAACATCCACCAGAGTGCAAATGTTATCAAGAGTAAGAAACTTTAAATGTTAAAACTGACTCTCTTAAAGCCCCTTCAAGTGAATATTTTACAGCTTCTTGTTGCTTTCGAGCATAAGACAGCTAGCTTGGAGAACTTTAGTGCATATATTTCTTTATTACATAGATTATATGTAGTATGATATTAGTCATACTACATACTACATTAATTTTACCATTTCAGTAGTATAATTTTCAACATGCAGGATAAAGCTGTGTTTACTTCTCAGTAATGATGCATTATGTAGCAGATGGGTATTATTGTCTCAAAAGAAAAAATAGCTTTTATAAAATAAAATATATTATTTTTAATAATGTATAATAAATACAAATAAATATATATATATATAAAAATAGATCAATGTAAAGAATATATAAAATATTACTTTTGAATGTGTAATCCTCCCTTTATTCAGGTAATATTTTCTATCTGATGGAGTTCAGGGAGATTTTCCTGACCCTCTTGCGGAAGTTTGATGAGAGAATGCAGCCACGCTCATTTCTGCGTGATCTGGTAGAATCCACGCATCTGTTTTTACGAATGCTTGAACGTTTCTGCAAGGGCCGAAACAATCTGCTTGTGCAGGTGAGCACAACAAGGGTGGGAAAATCAGGGGAAAACTCACTGGCCTACAACAATGCACAACAAAGTTTTTCTGTCCATATCATCAAAAAATAAGTAATAACTATGAACATGCACCATGTCTTTTAAAAATCAATGAATACATTTTTAATTACATTTTTGATAAACTGAACCATACTGGGCTGTGTGGCAGAAATAAAACTGAAACTTCATGTAACATGCCAGTTTTCCATGTCTCTGATTTAAATGCTTCTTTTAATCATTATAATGTAGCTGTGGAGCTGTCTATAATGTGTATTGGTCATCACAATCTGGAGCTATTGGGCTGTTGAATTTCACATGTATAAAAATTGCAGAATCTCTGGATGGCTGCACCCACATGAGCATCATGCTCTATATATTCAAACTCTCTGTTTAAACAGTGCAGATGCATTACATGCATAATTAATAGGATGCTGATTTCAGTTGTCGATCACACTTCTACAATGCAAAACGTCATGTTTTTGCATAGCGATACACCATGTGTCAATACACCCCTAGTAAAAACTGACTTGTTGCAGTTGCTCACATTCTGTACTCTCTCTCTCTTTGTATTTTTTTTTTGTTTGTTTGTTTTTTAAAGAAAAAAAAGACAAAAAAGAGAAAGAAGAAAAAGAGTTCAACTACACAGATCGAGAATACTCCAGAAGCACTGGAGGAAACGTGGCAAATTGTGTCTCAGGAGCTCAGAGCCTCTGGCTTTCAGGTGTGTTTTCTTCCTTTTAAAGTGTTAAAGTAGCTTTTAGCTGCTGGTATTCTACATATGCTCCACGAGATTTTTTAAAATTTGGTGTACAAAACCTGTACAGTACAAGTCTAAAATTTGTTTACTTGTTCTTGCATGTCTTATGGACTGCATGAAATTATTGTTGTGGATTACATAATCTTAAATAATGGTCATATATTATGTGCTTACTCAAAGCTAGATAGACACATACGTGCATGCATGCATACATTATTGATCCCACAGGAAATTCAAGAGGTTTGCAGGCTTGAAAGACTTTTTGTGTGTTTTTGCACTGAAACATGTATCTTCTAATGGTATTTGGTAGACCTTGTTGGTCTATGTATACATATATATTTGAGGATTGTACAGTTTTCTCAAAACGGCTCACCACCAAGATGAGCCAACAACATTAGAAATCAGCATGAGTTCAGCATGTTTGGAAGGTTTACATTACAAATGCACAAATTCATCTGATTTTCTTCGAATCAGCACAGGATGAATTTTTACTAGCATATGTGAAAATGTTGTCAGACTGTACAGATCTGCACTCTGGGGAATTGAATTAAATGAATTTAATTAAATTTCTGTGAATTGTGCATACCCAGCCATTCAATTATACTAAACTAAACTAAAACCCTTGTAGTTATCAGAAGCTTTGCAAGAGGGTGTGGTGCCCTTTGATGCTACTTCTACGGTTCCTGTTCCTGAGCAGCGGACTGAAGCAACAATTCGTATTCAGGATGCTTTATTCGCCCGCACTGGGCCGGAAGCACTCGCATTACTTCGAGCTGCACGGTAAAGCATGACACCTTAATGACCTCATTAAACATTAGATTTTTTCTGATGAGCTGCAAAAAAGACAAGCTTCTAAAAGGAGGCTAGATTGTGTATATGCAACTGCACATGTATAGAATGTATACAGATTGTATATACTAGTTTAGTGAGTATTAAGCTTTGATTACACCCTTTCCCTGCTTATTCACATTCTCAGCGAGGTGTGGCCAGAGGGAGACGTGTTTGGTTCTGCTGAGGTGGAACCTGAAGAAGAGCTTGATCTTCTGAAGCAGATTCTCTTTGCTGAACTTCCCAGTAAGCTAATCTCTAAATAGACTGTATCATTATGTTAAATTAGCCAGTGCAGGAAGTATACTCTGAGAAGCAAAAATCCTGAAAAACCTGTGTAGAAAAGTAGGCGATAAAGTTAGTTATATATTTTATTTGAGTCATAAACAGTAATTGGTTCTAATCTCAACAATAGGTTGTTCAGAAATAACTATACTGAGCCTGCTGTATGTGTGCTGTAAATGTTCTTTTTTATTTTTTGTTATTCAGGAGCAGCTCAGGCTGAAGCTGCAATGGATGAGGTTGAGGAAGGGGCAGAACTGGATGATGAAGATGAATTGGAGACTGTGCAGGTCTCTGAAACAGAGTTCAACTTTTTGGATTTTATCAAGAGGTGTGTGCAGACTCCTTCAGAATTAAAGCTCTTGTGTCTTGCCGAATGTTTTGAATTTTTTTCTAAATTATTTGTGGGGGAAAACTCATCTAACTCACAATTTGTGAGTTTGTGGTGTGCTTAGTTTAATAACAAGCTTTTTGATTTTTGTGATGCTATACAAGTTCAATATTTGCCTTTTTATTCATCTTATTGGTATAATAAATTCATAGAGGAAATACTGGTCTACACTTGCTCATAACATGCACATAATTTCCATATTAATAATGTGACTTTAGTAAGGATTTTTTTTTCCCCCTCCCATTTCTGGCCCTTCCCAGGTTTGCAAATCCAAACGTTGTTCGGCCATATTTGGTGTTGCTCCGCTCATACTCAACAAACACACCACATACCAACCACTGCATTGCCCGCATGCTTTACCGCGTTGCTGTGGACCTGAAGATGGATGCTTTGCTTTTCCAGCTTTCTGTCTTCCACCTCTTCAATAAAATCTTCACTGACCCTGCTGCCTCAGCCTATAAGGTGGTTTACCAAAATCCACTCCTGAAACAATTATATTTTTCCACCTTTACAATACATTTTTTGTTTGCCTCATTTGGTTTTATTAAAAAGCATTTGTACAATAATACAAATAAGCAGAGGGTTAAGAGTCTTTAGCAAAAAAAAAAAAAAGTCAATGTGCAGCTTTCTTGTATAAACTGCATTGAGGCATTGAACTCTAATCCTACTCTAACTAACCTATTGTTAGATTTTCCTGAATTTGGCTGAGCAGTAGTTGGGTGGCGTATTAGTATGCTTCTAATACGTAAAAGAAAAGTAAGCTAGACCAAGTGCAGGGAAAAGTGTTTCTTGAAGATGCTCGTGCAGCATAGCAGCCTTCTGGAACTTAACCCAAAGGTACTGTCTGTGTGACTTTATACAGGGTGACAAATGGCCTTCAAACAATAGATAGATACAGTTAGGACCTCCTACTGAGGAACTTGTGTATTGATCAGTTGATTGCTCTACAGAACAGACACAGTGTCTACAGTGGGGCACAGATATGATGTAATCAGCCATTTGGTTCACCCTTTACATTTACATGTTAATTACAGGTGGGGCACAGGAACATCAAACGTTGATTGTGTGTATTAAAGTCTAAATCTTTCACTATCAAAAAACTTCAAAAGAGTATATTAAATTAGCCGAATGAATGATCTGTATGGTATAGGTCACAGTATCTGATAGAAGGCAATGGAATGGTCTTACAGTCAATAAAAAATGTCCTTTCATGTCTCTTCTTGTTTCCCCTTTTTGTTTACAGGAGCTGGTTACTTTTGCAAAGTATGTTGTGAATCGGTTCTTCTCTCTTGCTACCCATAACAGCAAAGCTTTCATTGAACTACTTTTCTGGAAGAATGTTCACAATGTAAGACAGATGACTGAGGGCTACAGCGCAGATGAGTGAGTGTGTGTTTTATGTTCTTGTCCTCATCAATATACAAACTGGACATTCATAAATCTTTACTTTGTGAACAAAGTCTTTTTGTCTGTTGTATTCAAACTTTGTTTTTAATATATGACAATGGAGTCTATGCAAATCTTTATAAATGAATTTTACTGTATAATTGTATCATTGTGAATGTGACTTGACAAAATATGTATAGCTGATTTTATTTGTTTATTTATTTTGGAATATGTAGTGATGGAGCTAAGAAAAAAGCCATTTGGACACCAGAGGAAGAAGAGGAGCTTCAACGAGTATATGAGGAACACAAAGATTCTGGAGGTGAGCCTCCTTTTGTATGTGTATGAATATTGTTCTTATTGTTGATTTTATATATGAACATTTAATGTTAAATTATAAATATTCTTAGAAGTTAATTTTTTTCTTTTCAATTCTTTGTATTGCACAACAAAGTACCATTATAATTGTAGAATTGCAGGAACAGTTGGTTGTTGAAATTGTCCTGTAGTATTGCATTGTATTTGTAAGTTATGTTTTATTTTTATTTAAATTGTTGTAAGCAAACATATGTGTTTAAATTAGTGCAATAACAGTTAATAATGCTGGGTCTAAATGAAAGTTATAAGGTTATTAAAATTCCTTGTTTAATATGTATTTCATGGTAAAGCAATATAACTAATGCTATAGATGTCTGTTTAATTTTCAGAATTTGTAGCTTCTTTGAATCAGCATCAGTGACAGATCTTATATTGGGTTTTTGTGTTTATACATCAGTTCCTGATATCGTGGAGACGATTCTGCCATTGCTCAGCACAGAACGAACCAGACGACAGGTTGTGATCCAAATGGTGTCTATGGGTCTTGTGGACAGTGTAAAGGACCTGAAGAAGGAAAGGTGTTTGACCAGCTTTTTCTGACAGAATAAAATGAGTAATTTGCACAAATTACCGCACACAAACCAGACTGATTTGACAGACAGGACGTAATGATATTACAGTACACGAAATCCTCTCTCAGGATTGATTTGATGGTACTTTTTTACCGAGGATGTGGTCAGTTGCTCAGGAATTGTTTCTTTTCGGATTTTGCAAAAACTATACACTGTGCAGTATTTTTTTATTTTATTATTATTATTATGTCAGTTTAGTATAGTATTAGGGACTTTTCTTTATGGTTTAAAAGGTATGCATGTATAGACAACTTACCTTGTCCTTTAAATTTTTTTTCATGTCAATTGCTGCTCCTAAGTGTTGTTAGAAAATTAATTCACTCAATATAATTGTGCCTTGTCTTCTTCAAAATAGAGTTAATAGCATTAACACTGTTTTCACTGAAGGCAGTGTAAGACATTAGTTGACCGTAATTAACCAATTTCTCTGCTGTCTTTTCTAAAGAAAAGGTACTCATATTGTGCTCTGGACTGAGGAGCAGGAACAGGAGCTGCAGATGCTCTTTGAGGAATACAAAGACTCTGATGGCAAGTTTTAATTTAATAATTTCATGTGGTTAGGAGAGCTTTTAGGTGCCGGTTCCTCATTGTGGTAACTGGATGGCTAAGGCTAACCGTAGGAGTTTACACATATTTGTATTAATCTAAACCAGACATAATCAGATATAAAACGCTTACTTTCTAGCTATGTTAGGCTTGTGGGTTCATTGGAAAAACTAAAGCAACTAACTTTCATTCCAAGCATGGCCTTGGATCCATTAGGGAACTATTGGGATAAAGTCTCTCATTTAAATTTAGAAAACCCAATCCCATTTTGGAAACTTACAAGTATCTTGCTTTGAATTGTTCTGTGATGTTTGTAGATGTGTTGGGAAATATACTGAAGCGCCTGACTGCTAAGCGCTCCAGAGCAAGAGTCGTGGATAAAATCATCAGCATGGGCCTGGTTTCTGAGCGCAAAGAGCTGTATAAGAAACGGCGACGTGGTACTGCTGGGAAAAGCCGGGGAATGGTAGACTCCAAGCTCAATCCAAAAGTTATTTTGTATATTGTTCTGTAGATCATCTTATCAAGCTGCATTCTTGACCTTTGCAAATTTTCTGTATAGGTTTAATGTATTCTTCTCATTATGACAGACTGAAGAGGACTTTTTTGCTGACCTTAGTGGAGAACCTAGAGATGATATGATTCACAGAGATGAGGAACAAGATGGAGAATTGGAGGAAGAGGAAGATGATCATGATGAAGGAGAACAAGAAGAAATTAGACCTGTCCGTCAAAAGAAGGTCAGCAAGCGAGAAAGTGTTGTGGAAAAAAACATCAGTGTGGAATCTGTGGCTCAGAGCTTACGAGGAGAAGGTGAATACTGCTATTGAGTGGAAGAACAGTTTGTAATGAGGACATTTATTCATCAGGACAGGTTGATTTACACTGGTGTTTTTCACTCTTAGCAGGCATGTCAGGGCCAATCTTGTGGCTTCAGAACTGCCTGAACAGAGCAGCAGATGATCGGGAAGAAGATGGTAATTATAAATTAAGATATAAGTAGTACTTCAGTCATTACTTTTTAAGTGCTTGAGCCACTCATCAAAAAGCAGTATTGTAAAAAAAAAAAAAAAAGGTTTACATTTTTCTCAAAGAACACAAACATCCTGAGAAAGGCAGCAGGAAATTAAATTAAAAAATTTGGATAAATGTGCAGACTAGATATTGTAATTTTGTTTAATATATTTGACAAATGTATTACATGCATAAAGCCTGTTTGAGTTGCTGTGTTGAATTTCTCAGGTGTTTCTCACCCTGTGGCACTGGTTCCACTGACTGAGGAGAATGAAGACGCCATGGAGAACACAAAATTTCAAAGGCTTCTTCGCAAAGTTGGCATCCGTGCACCAGCTGATGAACAGGTTAAACTAGATATTATCTGGAATTTTACTGGTGGTTCCAGGTGCAAAACGATGATTGTTGTTTACCCTCACAGTCTTATACCTTTTAATTTCTGCTTCTCTCTTTTTGAGAATCTCCTCTGTAAAGCCCAGATTTAAGTAACAATTAAACTTTTGTTTGTAGAAATTTTTGGAAAGATACTATATACATTTAACATTTAATACAAGAGAAATAAAGTTCCTGTGAAAAATTGGCAAGGCTGTTTTTGCTCTACTTTGAAGACATTGGGGTTGATCAGAAATTGAGACAATAGAGAATTTCAACAAAATCTCTATTTAGTAATATCTAAATGTGTTAAAAAACTTGGAACTTTTGTTGAGCCCACACATTTTTTTCAAGTGATCAAAAATATTGGAACACATAATTGACCGGTGTTTCCCTAAAACAAGATACAAGCCATGAAAAGCCTCACAAAAGACTGCAACAGTTTAATGATGTCAGTTGTTTGTCAGCTTAATGTAAGGAATATGCACCAAATATTATTTAATATAATTTTTCGAAAGACTATCTGTTTCACCCACAAACTAGGTGATTTGGGACTTGATGTCAATTGACCGCTTGCTGTATAACCATACAAATATCTTTTTCTTGGAATGTTGGTCGTATGATCAAATTAGAGCACTGAAACTAACCTAGTTGGTTTATGGGTGTTTAGTGTGACACTGAATTTATTCTTCAACTATAGATATATACTACACTAAAATTCTGCGGTGTAAATATTATTTTGTCTCTACCAGCTGTTTTCGTGACTGCAACTCTCTTGTGCCCTTCTATGACCAGGAGTCTTTTTGGAGAATTCCTGCAACTATGAGCATCTATCAGCTACGGTCGATTGCGGCGTCTCTCAAGCAGGCAGAGGAAAGCGAGGTCAAAGTTCAAGAGGAGATTGAAACAGGGTTGACTGTGAGCACTGAATTGGTGCAGAACAATGATGAAGACCATGACTCACAGGAGCTTAGAGCTCAGGCACTTCGAGCCCTGTTGCTGGCTCGTCAGAGGAAACGTTCCTCTGAAGACACCAAAAGTAAGTCATGATTGTAGGCTTTTTAGATCAGCCATGAAAGTAGTGTTAAACTTTAGGTTTACAATTGACTTTAATAGAATCTTGCTTGTTTTGTGTATCAAAAACTGTATTTGTCTTTTTAGAAAAATCCTCTGATATGGAGGCCACTTCTGAAAGTGGAGCACAAAGGTAGGTCCTCTTATACCCCTGAAAAATAGGTCCTCAATTAGCAGTTTTAATCTGCTTGAAGTCTCCAGAAAATCCTGCTTAATTATAAATAATTAACTCTCACCACACACTTTATTAGGAACAACTGTACGTTTATCATTATGTAGTTACGCTAATGTATATTGTATCGTGTATCAGAAGTGCAATGCTAAAAAATCACACAGATACAGGTCAAGTGTTTTAATTAATGTTTGCATCAAACATCAGAATGGGGGAAAGTGTGAGCTGTCAATGTGTGTTGACTAAAACTCTAAGTGTATCTGTATGATTTTTGCATTGTGCTGCTGCCACAGGATTCCTGACTCGTTAACAGTTTGTATGTACATGTGTTCAAATAAAGTGGCTGGTGAATGTAAATTGTACCATATAGTTAACCATCAAGAAAATAGCCTCATAACCAGACCTTCAGACTGCCGGCAGAAGGTCTGGACTGCATAGCAGCTTTTATTAGCCAAGGACCACTCAAGAGGATGTCTGACAACCAATCTTAGTTAATTTTGTTCAGCTTCATGTTCAGGAATATAAAAAATGTAAAATTGATGTACCTGCAAAAACAGACTGAAATGCAACCGTAAATCATTCAAGTTGTGTAAATTAATGAGTATACTGTGAATTTCACAAAATTTAGAAAATCCAGCACTTAGCTAATCCTCATAAGCATTCATGATCATAATTTGTAAACATGCAGGTGACTGCTGCAGAACATATGTGCCATATGCATCCGGCGTTCAGCCATTGGCTTGTGTGTGACTTCTGAGACTGATACTATCAAACAAAATAATAAGCTATTCACACAAAATGTACTCAGTGTGCACTGTCAAGTTTATTATTAAGGGCATTATTTTGCACATACCAGGACTGATCTGATTTTTGTCTGCATTGCAAATTGAAAAAATCTGATTTGCAGTGCACTCACAAGACACATCCATATATATTGTCATTGTAACAGCCCAGACCTCTGTACAATGAGTAATGCAGAGGTGACAAATGTTATCTGGTTTCCTAGCTACATGAACATTTGTTTTGTCTGTTTGTTGCTCTAAATATATTCACCAGACAAGAGTAACTAAAACAAAATAAATTTTAACAGATTAGACAGGTCAGGGATTATTTTCCCTCTTGTATTTTTTATTTTTTTTCCCCCTGTCTGTAGGGAGATTTTTGTGGTGAATGGAGGGAAGTAAAAAAACATGTTTAAAACATGTTCATCTGATTTGAAACCACAAACTTGAAAGTGTTATTTAATGTGGTTTCTAGATGACTGCATTTTCCTGAAATTTTACAACCAGACCAATAAAATTATCCAGGTTCAATGACTTTGCCCTCCTTGGTGCAATACTTACTACAAACTGCTGTCTTTCATCTGCTGCAGTGGGCTTGAGTGCACCAATTTTAGTGGAACAAGTCCCACTAGAATCAGTAAGAACTGGGATTGAAACAGCTACTTTGTACAGTTGAAGAGCTCAAAACTTCTTTCTATGGCTCAGTGCTGCCAGCTGTATGACACCAGAGGCACCATCCTTCTATATTTTCATCAGTCGCACTTCCACTCCTGAATGATCTGGACCTATCTGACTGGTCCTTTGTGAATAATTGTCTGTTTTTGTGCGAGAGTAAGATACATCTCTTGGAGAGAACTATAAAACAAAAAGTTCCAGATCTCTATCCATGTATCCATTTATACACACGCCCATATCCATCCGTGTGTGTGTATATATTCACGTTAAGTTTGCATGCTTTGTTCCAGTCTGGATAATAAGCCCTTTCTGTATTCTAGCTCTGCTGCTTTGGAAGGTAAAACCTCAGGGAAGAGGAGTCGTGTGTTGGACAGTGATGATGAGGAGGATGAGACAGGTATAGTAAAATTATTCAAAATCCAAAAAACTAATTTTCCATTAGCTTTGAAAAATAGACAAATAAAAAATAGAACAATCCAATTGTTCTCTTTTTTTTTATTTGTTGCACTTGCATTATTTGTGATCACACTTTATGACCAAAGACATGGATGGCCAAAGTACATGGATACCTGATCATACAGTATTGCATGCTGTAACAGTTTTGGGCGCTCTGGTTACAAGGGGAAATTGTCATGCAACGAAATATACACTGGAGCTCAAAATTAGAGAACAATTTATAAACAATTGAACAATTCTGAAATAATGTCATCTTCACTGCTCAACAGTTGAAGGA
>JAOTRN010000001.1:17481175-17497413 GCA_028566695.1 Bagroides melapterus
ACATGAAATATTTAATAATGAATGTTTACAATTCAGTAAAAAATAAAACAAATCTGAAAAACATGGCCTAATTTAAAGTTGTTTGGAGAAATAATAATAATAATAATAACAATAATAATAACAATAATAATAACAATAATTATTATTATTGTTATTATTATTGTTATTATTATTAAATGATGATGACGATGATGATGATGATGATGATGATGATGATGATGTACACTCAGATAGGGATGTGGTAGCCTAGTGGTTAAGGTGTTGGTCTACCAATTGAAAGGTTGTGAGTTCAAATCCCTGCTCCACCAAGCTACCACTGCTGGGCCCCTTAACCATCAATTGCTCACTTGTATAAAAATGAGATATGAATGTAAGTCACTCTGGATAAGGGTGTCTGCTAAATGCCGTAAATGTAAAACCACTTTAAACAGATGCAATGCTAAGACCAACTGCAATCTTATATTATGATGTGATCAATATTGGAGATGACCATAAATAAATCATAATCCACGTTGCAACGTATAGAGCTTATTTACACTATTATATTCTGACGTGCTAATGATTTCCCCAAAGTCCTTTGTCTCTAAGCACAATAACGGTATTTTCAGCCTGACCCCGCCCTGCTGCGCGATCAAATCAATTAGTTTACTAAAGCTCTCCATCCTTCACTTATAAATGCACATTCCAATAGGTTAGAACAAAAGAAAAAAATCACCGTTTATAGATAAACAAAATCACATCAACAAAAAAGGAGGGGACTTACCATTTTGTTCTTTTTCTGCAGATGCTGTCTGCGCTGAAGAGTGACGGACACTGTACTTGCCTCCGCTGGACAACGGCATGCAGCGCCAATTGTCACGATCCGTAATGCGCATGCGCGAAAATGCAGAATCGGCGAGCGGAGATCGGTGCGAGGAGTGGGAAACGCGCATGCGCTGACAGGAGCAGGCGTGCGTTGCATTTAAAATACTGAAGTAAAAGTGCACATACTTTATACGTGTATTTACATTATTTGTGATCGAAACTTTCATGTTATTAAATATTTGAACCAGTAAAACGCGAGGGAAAATGTCAAATGTCCAAGAATAAATTACCTTATTTACATTGATGAAATATAGCAGTGAACCAGGGTGTACAATCTTATCCGCAAAGGGACGATGTGGGTGCAGGGTTTCATTCCAATCAAGAAGGAGCCACTGTTTATTCAGCTGATCTTGGCTTTCAATAGACACAGATGCTTCCGCTTGGTTGGAATAAAAACCTGCACCTCGCTGGGCCTAAAATTCGATACCCCTCTTATATAGGTTATTGTAATGTTATTGGTTGTTACACTGTCGAGCATCCTAAAACAGATGGATACCTATGTAAACAAATGAGTGTTTTTTAAGTACTGTAGGTTCTTCATAAATAAGCCTTGTTGTCATTGCAGCACCTGGATTAAATCACCTATAACAATTAAATTATCGTTTTAACCTGCTGGGCAAATTAACATATGTGCCTGTGTGTGTGTGTGAGAGAGAGAGAGAGAGAGAGAGGATTCTAAATGATTCACCAACCTGACATTGTTTAAGTACAATAACAGCTTATTAAGCATTATAAATCCAAGTTAATTGCGTATTGAAAATATGCATTCTTTTACGCAAAGCCTCTAAAGAGCAGGTATCTCTTATTGCTTTGAACATGTCATGTCGCTTGGGTCTAATCGCCACCGCCCTTCTTTGTCTGAGATTTTACTGCAGCGCTAACGTCACTGAGCTGCAGTGCGACACGTGACCGCCTCTTCTCAGCAGTTCTTTATGAAAACGCCTGAGCCTTTTTAAATCCTATAATGTCATAATCAAATTGAATGACAATCTAATGGCCTTTCCCAACCCGATAGCAAACCTTAAAATAGTCCAAATTATTAGACGGCCTCAACATTATAAGGATTCACATCGTTTTGAATTCTATATTATATGAATAATAAATTACACTGACTCTTCCATTTAATTACGAGCCTTTTCAAAAAAGAATCATGTGTATAGATAGGCAGCATTGTTTGAAAAGCTGATATAAAAAATAAGTATTATCCCTTAATTTGACTCTAATTCTTTACATGTAGGTAAAAAAGAGAATGAAAAGGGGGATTATTTTTGACCTAATGATTTAATGATTTCTGCATATTTATTTACACAAATATTTATATTAAAAAATCAATTTCAATGCAGTAAGGTTTAAGAAACAAAACAAAAAAGAACAAAAATTCACAGCTTAAAATAAATTGGGTTTGCAAGAAACCGATGGTTGCCAGATTGAGGTTTTTACTATATAACGTTTTATTTTCAAGAACGTCGTATGGTAAAATGTTTTCGTGGTAGGTACAGTTTGAGTTTTTTTATATTACGTTATCTGTTTTACACTTTATCTTATTGTACGTGTTAATCATTAAAATATTGGCTAAATTCTATAACAGACTGGGCAATAACATGCTATCCATATAAAGAAATACATACACCAAGAAAAGATAGATGATTAAAGGAAATTATTTTGCTCAATAAGGGAGATATAGACTCGTGCATTAAAATAGGTTGCATAAACAGAAGTATATTGTTTTACCATGGCCACTACTGTATTTGTGCTTTGTTACGTCAGTTTTGAATAATACTGCCAACCACCTTTCAGTGGATCGTAGCAAAGGTCAAACTCTCACATTTAAATACAAAACTTCTCACACTATCAATTTTTTCAGGTGGCTTTAGAGATCTCAACTCCCCAACCAACGAATAATTTTACGATGTGTGATATATTGTTGGCGAAAATCGTGCAGCGGAGGCCTGGTGAGTTTAGACAAAGAAAGGGAGGATTATATAAATCTGGCAACCTGCACATAAGGCCCGGAATGATTGTAATATTCATGAGACCGGCCCCTTCAGCACCACGAGCCTTTATAAAGAGGGCGCCATTCGGACGGTAAAGTAGTTACTACATCGACTCTTAACTGTCGTGCAAGGTAACGAACTTCACCGGCGAGTGAAACCCACAAAATTTTCTTCTTCCTCCGAGCCGATTTTCTTTTATACGTATAAAAATGGTAAGTAATATTTAGAACAAAAGTGTAAGGAATTTATTTTAGGCTGTTACTAATTTTTAAACAGGCCTGTTTGTAAATTAACGACCTAATGCTGATAAAAACGACTAATACAGTGAAGTCTGTACATTATTTATGCGCTGTCTGTTTTATTGTAATTAAATTAATCAGAATATAGACTGCGCAGATTGCGCTGAGGTTGATGCTCCCCATGCTGGCGCGCGCGGGAAACCAGTTGGCAAATGTTTAGCGATTTCAAACGAACAAAGTATCGAACAAATGACTACTACGGCAAAGAAAACTCTCGATAGCAAACATATGAATCTTTGAATTAACATCGACCTAAATTGTTATCTGAACGGTTTAATCGGATTTACGGCCATTTTCTTTACTGTGCAGACTAACTGGGGCTGACGTAGGCGAAATTTCGTTATTGTAACGGCGCGCGCTTTCCGCCTTTGTCTTTGACGTGCCAAATCTTAGCTATAGCCATAGATTATGGACTTCCCGTCGAGCCGAAAACAGCAATTATTGAACACTGTAATGAGTATTGATCAGCAAAAAAAAAAAGATTTAGAAGGAAAATACCAGTGGCTGTGACACGGACAAACGTTTACTTATATTTATTTTATACTACTTTCGACCTATATTTCAAATGCTCTTGCTGAGATTCAGTAGGGTTCGTGTGGAGAACATTGACCAATTGTAATGTAAACGCCTATTTGGCTTTCCTGGTTCCGCGATCAGGAGATTGTATGTAAATCTGATTAGCGTTCGTGTTAGTTCCTTATAGCGGAATGGGGGTCGGGCACCCTGCTGAGCACTTGGGGGGATGTTGTGCGTAACAAAGGCAGAATTCGCCTTTTGTGATTTAAGAGATGAGAGGATGAGTGTCGTTGTCTATTACAAATCTCTGTCATTCCTGCAAAGCAGTTTCTAAAGGCATTCAACAGTTTTGGAAATTTTCCTAAAACGGTAACTATTTAGACATAGACTATGCTCATTTTCACACTTCATTTGAATCTGAAGTCCCGTTGCCCGGCAACGGCACGACTCATCCAGGAAATGTACAAATCCCACAGCAACAGCCGGGTGGAGACAAAGATAGAGAGACTGGGGGAGGAGAAGTGGGAAGGAGAGAGCAGACTGTGGAAAAAGAGGGAGGGAGGTGTGTGGAATAAGTGGCGTGATCTAGGCTAGACCAGCCCTCTGCGGCACATTCAGGGCTCCATGCCTGCCCTTCATGAGCTTAGACCTACTTCTGATGTAACTGCACGACACATTGGTCCTTATTTAACGGACAAAATTCATATTGCACGATACATATGTAAAACTGCAAAAAGCCCATTGGGAGCTGTTAGTCTGTGTTCAGGGAGTCTGTATGAGGATATGTGATAAAAATAGATAATTAAATTTCCAAATGAATATTAGACACTTAAATATTAACACACACAAGGTTTCAACATTTCCAGAACATTTACCATATTAGGGTGTTCACTGAAGGGACAGCTGTACATTTTGCTGTTCAACACATCCTTATTTTGAAAATGGTGCTTTCAAAGTACAAACAAGAGTGTGGTTTTTGTGGGCGTGCAGTCCCCTTTTCAACATTTCATTTGCCGGGTTCAAAAGATGTGTCAGATCTGAAGATCCTTGTTTATATTAATTCTATTTCTTAATATATAGTTTAATGTTATTAATTTTTACTCTAATACTCTCCTTTTTTTTCTTGCAGCGTGAGTGTATCTCCATCCATGTTGGCCAGGCTGGTGTCCAGATTGGAAATGCCTGCTGGGAGCTATACTGCCTTGAGCATGGCATTCAGCCTGATGGACAGATGCCTAGTGACAAAACCATTGGTGGAGGTGACGATTCCTTCAACACCTTCTTCAGTGAGACAGGAGCTGGCAAGCACGTCCCCAGGGCAGTGTTTGTGGATCTGGAGCCCACTGTGATCGGTAAGCAAAGGGCTGTAAATTTTTAGTCCTCTGGGGGAATATTTTCAACTGAAAATTTTTGAATCATCATTGTCTTTACATTGTTCCTCAGATGAGGTTCGCACTGGCACTTATCGTCAGCTCTTCCACCCTGAGCAACTGATCACTGGAAAGGAGGATGCAGCCAACAACTACGCTCGTGGGCATTACACCATTGGCAAGGAGATCATCGACCTGGTGCTTGACAGAATCCGCAAACTGGTGAGAAGCTGTAACATTTTTTGTTTTTAGAATTGCTCTGCACCATACATTATGATATTTATTTTAACCATCATTTGGAATTGTCTCTTCTCCACAGGCTGACCAGTGCACTGGTCTTCAGGGATTCCTGGTCTTCCACAGCTTTGGAGGTGGAACCGGATCTGGTTTCACCTCCTTGCTGATGGAGCGCCTCTCTGTTGACTATGGCAAGAAGTCTAAGCTGGAGTTCTCCATCTACCCAGCTCCTCAGGTGTCCACTGCTGTAGTGGAGCCCTACAACTCTATCCTGACCACTCACACCACTCTCGAGCACTCCGACTGTGCTTTCATGGTCGATAACGAGGCCATCTATGACATCTGCCGTAGAAACCTTGATATTGAACGTCCTACCTACACCAACCTTAACCGGCTGATCAGCCAGATTGTCTCCTCAATCACTGCCTCCCTTCGATTTGATGGTGCCCTGAATGTTGATCTGACTGAGTTCCAGACCAACTTGGTGCCCTACCCTCGTATCCACTTTCCTCTGGCCACCTATGCCCCAGTCATCTCAGCTGAGAAAGCTTACCATGAGCAGCTTTCAGTTGCCGAGATCACTAATGCTTGTTTTGAGCCAGCCAATCAGATGGTCAAATGTGACCCACGTCATGGCAAGTACATGGCCTGCTGCTTGCTGTACCGTGGTGATGTCGTACCTAAAGACGTCAACGCTGCCATTGCCACCATTAAGACCAAGCGTACCATCCAGTTTGTGGACTGGTGCCCAACTGGTTTTAAAGTTGGTATCAACTACCAGCCACCCACTGTGGTTCCCGGTGGAGACCTTGCCAAGGTCCAGAGAGCTGTGTGTATGCTTAGCAACACCACAGCTATTGCAGAGGCTTGGGCCAGGCTCGACCACAAGTTTGACCTGATGTATGCTAAGCGTGCCTTTGTGCACTGGTATGTAGGAGAGGGTATGGAGGAGGGCGAGTTCTCTGAGGCCAGAGAGGACATGGCTGCCCTGGAGAAGGATTATGAGGAAGTTGGTGTTGATTCCGTTGAGGGAGAAGGAGAGGAGGAGGGAGAGGAGTATTAGATTTCTTAGTCTTTATACAGTATGTCTTTCCATGTTAGAACTGTCAAATATCTCTCAGCCAAATATCTCTCAGTCTTTTGCTAGCAGTATGATGTGATACCAGAGCAAGTATTAACACTACAGCTGGTATTAGGTTCTCTGTAGTCCAGAAATCTGTATGACAATGAAGGCCATTGTTGTCATTCTGCCTTTGTGTAATCACTGTTTGCTGTGAAAAGCCAATAAACCTTTCAAAAGAATCATACTTTGCATTATTTTAATTTTGTACTCTTCTCATTGTCATTTGCTGAAAGTTTTTATTAATTTTCCCTCTTTTTTCCTTCTTTGGCAGAAGCACATGCTTCTGTTTTTTTAATAAAACAAAAAAATCGCATATCCAACTGTTTTATTGCATAGTCGACAGTTTTTATTCCACAGTCTTTAATCTCTTAAAAAAAATCTAATAGAAGTTTCATTAACTATCTGCAAATCAGATATCTATTCAGTTTATTCATTTTCACCCAAATGTAAGTATTCATATTTTAGCAGGTGCCACTGTTATATTATATGCACCTATATAATATAAATAAGAGGAAAAACAAATAAACTCTTCTCTGGATTTAGGTTCTTTATAATACAGCGTTATTCAAAAAGAATGAACCGATTTCATTACGCAATATTTTATTAAGGAAAAGTAATACAAAACTCCAGCCAAGTCACAATTATTCTATTTACAATCAACTTTTATGTCCTGTCTTACAAGTGTTCAGTGTGGCCACCACCTGGAGCACGGGCAACATCACTGCGATAAGAGAATTCCTCCCAGGCACGTATCAGCATATCACGATCCACTGAGTTGAACCCTGTTGCTATTCGATGTTTAAGGTCATCGACTACATCACCACTGTGGCAGTCATTCAAAACTTAGATAACTCCTGTTTCAAATGGTCACTGACTCATTCCATGATGATGCTTGAGAACTGAAGCAATGCGTCATGAAATCGGTTCATTCTTTTTGAATAACTCTGTACTCTAGTTAAAAAGCTGACATCTCCTTATGATCACTAATGTAGCTTGTGTTTGTATCCCCATATTCATTACTTAACATTTTGAAGTATTGGTAGAATTGAAATAGATTTATGACTGTTCCTGACTGATCAGTGCTGTGTGGTGTGACATATCAGGCTATGCTTTAATGGCAAGTAAAACTGCACCTCCTACAATAAGGCATTAGTCTATCTAAAAGTCAATAGCTTGAAAATGTCCTTATCATGTGGTGACATTACATTTCTTATCTTGGCAATGTTTCTGAGATGAAAGAAGGCTATCCTAGTAATGTTATATTCATGAGCTTCAAATGAGAGTCTAGCATCAGCAATTAGAGCAAGGTCTTTTACTGCTGCCCATGATGCTACTGAATGCCCAGTCAGAGTCACTTTGTACAGTAGGTAGGTGTAGTTGACCATTTTCTGAAATAGTATGTTTATGGTGTATGCTAACCTGTTAAAAGTATATTTATTGATCAGGAAATTAAGATAAATATCACAATACGCATAATCATGATGTAATGTATGCATTAAGCACTTGCTTTAGACAATCAAATTAATGTACACTCAAGAATAATTATGTAGTTCATTGTCTGGGAGCTTTACTTGAAATAAAATACATTAATGTATGAAATAGTAACAATAGTACCTACATAACTGTGATTACTATATTGATCATTGTCTGTACAGGAAGAAACAGGACCCTCTGCTTGAATTATTGATGTGGAAAGCTGTAACTGATGAGCAGGCTGCACTTCACTTTTAGCACTGTAGGCCTACAGAAAATTAATAGTCTCTGTAGCCTCTGCACTGAAAGTTAGTAATATGTTTGCCATGAATGTTTTTTAATTTCTTGCTTAATAAAATGCAATAAGATGCCCTTTACTTTTTTATTTTGCCCAAAATAGCCTGGAGAGAAGGGAAAAGAAATATTGTGTTGGTTTATAACACAAAGTTTAAATGTTTAAATCAAATCAACTTGAATTTGTTTATTGTCATCATAAGGAAAATGTGTTTGTATTTATCATTATACAACCTCATCTGATTTTTGGAAATAAGGCTTAATATGTTTTTAAAAAATTGTCTAAAACGTACACAATTTAATGCAAATTAAAAGTTGCAAAAGTTGTTTTCTTGAATTAGCCAGTGATAATATATTAGGCAGTGATAATAAATTTAATGAAAAACTAAGCTTAAACTTATAATAATAATAATAATAATAATAATAATAATAATAATAATAATAATAATAATAATAATAATGTGATAGAAAATAAATAATAATATTTATAATAATAACTTAATAATAATAGCTAAACCTGTAAAGCTTTAGCTACTCACATTATAGCTAAAGACAGTAACTTCATGGGACAGCCATCGTGGACAAGAGGCACCTTTGAACAATCTACCACCTAGGCCCTTACAGCATGAGCATGGGATACAGTTGTTTACCTAGAGTGTATATCTATTATCCTTATTTGTGTTAGACATGATTTTTGATATGCAATTTGAAGATATGGTTAAAAGATTTTGGATGATTTTGTAAAAGATTTCCATGTCTTTAGGGTATTATTGATTGTTTATAAGTAAACTTTAACACTTTACACAAACATAACTTTGTGACACAAACAATCATTAAGTTTTTATAAAAATTATAAATTATTGCAAAGTTATTAATAACTATATCTTGACCTTATTAGACTGGTCACTTAAATTTGGTTTAATCCACCTTAATGGGTCAATGGGTTTAATCTTCTTCTTATCTATAATGTTCAGGTTTACAATACAAACATTTAGTGGAAAAAGGACAGAGGAATTGGTGTTTGAGGTAATGGCGATGGGAAATTTGTCACAGGATATTTGTTAACAGGAAGAGTGATGAAGCAGAAGAAGCTCATTTATGGTAGAGCAGGTTGATTAAATTATAGCACAAGGCTGAGCCCAGGAAATCAATTATACCACACAGCACAACGTGATCAGCAACTGGACAGTTCAGCTCGAAATGGAATGAGACTGGCATAAAGTAATACAATGAAAGTAAAAGAATGGACAGACAGAAAAATGGAACCATTAGACAGAGTCAATGAGTTCAGAAAAAAACAGCCGTAAATTCAAGGTGTAATATGGTTGAGTTTAGACACACAAGGGCCAGTTTTAGGCAATCAATTGTGTAAGCAGACATATTTATGGTTGTAGCTTTTTTCTTGTTTTAGATCAATGGGAATCTGGCCACAAATTGCACAAATGTATGCAAGTAATGTTTGTGCAGTATATTAATTTTGTCCTAAAGCTAGGACTAACTTACTTTAAGTCCTTAGCTCTGTGTTGTTCTATGAAGCTCTGTTTTTTTGTTCTATATCGCACCATGGTCCGGGAGAAACATTGTCTCATTTCACAATGTACTGCATGAGCCAGTGGTGGGCCGGCAAGGCCTTCTATGCTGACCTAAACCCCATCAGAAGCACTGACCTACATTTACAACCTGAATTCTAATATTTTTTCCATGAAATTATATTAGTCTATTCCCAACAGTCTATTCTCTTAGTCCAAAAAGATTTCAGCCTCTTTGTGCTGCCATATCATCTGCCCAGAGCCTTCAGAATCAGTAGTGCTGGCCAATGTAATTTAAATTATAATACAAATGGGACTGTTTCTTTATCCAATCAGATTTCAAATTCGCCTCACAGGAGCAGCTAGCTGGCCCACAATAATGTCAGCATTTTTCCGTCCTCTGATTGGTTGGTCAGAAGCAAACTGTTACAGTCAAGTTCAACTAGCAAAAGGAGGAGGAGAAATTGATTTGGTCTCAGACATGGTTTCTATAATTGCGACGTGATGGTGGTGGTATTAAGAGGTGGATTAAGTCAGGTAAGTCCTCACTGAAGGCCCAGATACCAAATACATGGCCTGCCACTGGCATGGTTGAAATTACAATTTAAGCTTCTTGACTTGACTTGAGGTAGCTTAACTTCATGCATACATTCTTGAAGCTGGAAATGCATTCTGGTACATTCGGTGAATCATCATCATTCCAATGAATATGTGCACCAGATGAAGTAGGCAAGTGTTTAGTTCATTACTCACTTGCTTTCAGGGTAGATAGTACGTATAGTATGTATGTATAGATAGTATGTATATAGTACATGAGTAGGGACAGGAAAAGGAAGAAGAATGAAAAAGTTTCATCAGCAATATATTTTTATGACCACTGCAGTTGGTTTGCATATCTTTCATGTATGTAGTGAAACATTTTATTGTGTCAATTGACTCTCCTTTAATTATATTTCTTAGGGTTATCAAAATGGAATCCTTAAAAGTTTATGTGATCATTTCAATTTCAATCTTTTCAATTGAGCTAAAGGGCAACTGTTTTTGCAATGTTTATACATTTTATATCTCTGCACCTTTAAAGGTGCATCTTTAAAGCGCTTACTAAATTTAAATACAAGCATCTGAATTTAAATTTATCTGGTGCACAACAAACATGTACAAAGTAATTAGGTTTGAATTACATGCTTATGTAAAGAAATGTTTTTTTTTTTTTTTAAAAAGACAGTCGTAAATATACAGTATAAGGACAATGTACTGTACGTACACAAATACTAGTGAAGAGCTATAACAACATGACAACAGTGATGATGTGAATGTACACACAATGCATTAACAGCAGTGATGGTAGATATTCTGTCTATTTCTGTAAGATTCTATTAAAAGCTCTGAGTAACTTAATAAAGACCAGGATGTTTCCTGCTATAATATTAATTATATACAGTGCTAAAGACATCCTTAAACCAAAAGTGATCACAGTTATCTCTTGTTTTTTCAATTCTAAGCATCTTGTGATATTTGACTGCATACAAAGCCAATGAAAAAAGAACTGACATTAAGACATGTTATAATATGTATGTTATAATATCTGTTTCAAATGATATTTAGCCCAGGCTACTTATTGTTCCCCTTTATCAAAATAAACAAAGACATCATTTACAAAAGCACCATATCAAGAACCTTTTAACAATCTTTTTTAATACATTTTCGTTACTCATTAACAGTAGCTAATGTCTTTCCTGCTCTTTGCTTCAGTAATTAGGAAATGAGAGGACTGTACTACATTGTTTTTTCTACTGGAAGCTTAACTTCTACTGAAATGTTGATAGTTTTTGTATTTTTGATTTTGTTTTTCCTCATATACTCATTTTGCTCATATAAACTCCTATACTACAGTTCCAACAGATTCTGTATCAAACAGATCTGAACAGATCTTATTTTATATCTGGGCAAATCAACAAAATGTTTTAAAAAATCCTATAGAAGGAGGTACAAAACAAACTGTCTTATCTATTACACCTAAAAAACTGATCATTCTTAATTTACCCCATTCTAGTCTTATCTCCTACCCTACCAGAAAAGAACTAAATAAAATAAATGAAGTGCATGGCCTCATTAAGCGCAACCGTATACCCAAATATTAAATCTCGACTACAAAACCATCAACACTAAGGCTGATATCATGCATTTCCCACCCTGCCCTGTACTCTCTAATATATATTTTCAGAAAAACACTTTCATCCTGATAAATCATACTAAAGCAAATACACAATAACAAATTATATAACTATAAAAAATCTACAATACAATATATTGATACAGTATATTTGCAATATTCCCTGTATCATTAATAATCCGTTGGTACTGGTAGCAGTCGGTTTAATCTTGCACTCCGTATCAGTATAAAGGGGGTACATTAATCCTCTAGTATAAAGTGGGTATCTTAATTTTCATTATTTGCATGTATTCTTTGTCGGTACAGCTGCTTCACATCAGTTTGTGTGACAAGAATAAGACCAGAAAAGAAATATGATACAGCACTTTGCAATCTGGTGCTTAGGAGTAGGATTGCAGAGTCATGCCTTATGCTGTGCTCTGAGAACGTCAATACTTTTCACTTTCACACAAAGGAAAAGGAACACAAGAAGCTGATTTTCCACAGTTGTTTGATGAATCGTTTTCATACCAAGTGAAAAACAGTTGATATTCAGACTTTAAAATTAAAGCTTGTACTTTATTATCCTGGGTGAGTATCAGAGTTATTCCTAAAATGTGTAATATCTATATTATTAATAAAGTTCACAGGTAGGAGAGGTGTTTTATTTTGAATCTGTGGTTGCAGATGCTGGTAATGCTAACAGGGTGGGGCAATGGGTTCAGATATGATGTCTTAATCTAGAAGACGTTTATGACTTGTGCCAGTAGCGCAGGACAAAAGGGAGGGGTTGATGGAGGAGAAAGGAAGGAGAAAGAGAGAGCGAGAGAGAGAGAGAGAGGGAGAGAGAGAGGTGGTGAGGATGAGAGGAAAGAGAGATGAAGAGAAGGGTTGTGGGGAGGGAGTGGCTGAAGCCATGTGCAAGAAAGATGGATGGACAATGGATGGAGAGATCGTGAGGATTGGAAGGTCGGGGGAGGAGAGATGACTCACTCAGAGGTATAAAAGCATGTGAGTTCATCTCTCAGATGTCCTATTGCTCCTGCTGCCCAGCTTTGTCCACTGCCAGACATCCCTGCAGAGAAGGAGAAAGATCTTAGAGAGTAAGAACAAGAAGTGTGTTTAGAAAGAAAAGCAATCATGAGTCACTTGACAAGCCGCACTTCCTACCGCCGCACTTTTGGTGGACCTACCACCATGTCCCCCATGCCCTCCTACACCTCGTACTCATCCCGTTACCTGAGCCCAGCTCCGGCCTCTGTGTCTACACGCACTTTCCGGGTCCGGTCCAGTGCTCCAGCTCCTTCGGTTCCTCGCCTCTCCTATGACAAAGTGGACTTCTCCTTGGCTGATAGCATCAACCAGGAGTTCCTCAGCATGCGCAGCAATGAGAAGCAGGAGCTGCAGGAGCTGAACGATCGCTTTGCAAGCTTCATCGAGAAAGTGCGCTACCTGGAGCAGCAGAACGCCGCACTGACCCATGAGCTCAACCAGTACAAGGGCAAACATCAGCAGGGCCATCCGAACCGTGCCAGCCAGCTCTGTCAGGATGAGATGAGGGAGCTGCGCAGACAGGTTGATCTCATTGGGAAGGAACGAGATCAGATTCAGGTGGACAGAGACAACATGGCTGAAGATCTGGCCTTGCTCAAGCAGAGGTGAGAGAGATTTTATGAAGTTCTCTATAACATTTATAAAGCTTTAGGAAAGTGATTGGAAATAACATCATTGAATGGCTGTTATGTAAGATTGAATGAATATTAAAGCTTAATATATGTTTAATACTTGGTCAAGTATCAGAAAATAGAATAAAAAGAATAGTGTTTTTTTAAAGACTGTATGGCTTCCTTCAGCCACTTTTCACATAAATATCCTGGATATAAGTCTGATACATACCCAGAAATCTGTCTTAAAGTAAACTAAAAGTAATACAAATGCACCTTTTAATTACTGAAAGGTCAAATATCATATATAATATTAAAATGTAAAACAACAGTACTTTATATGTAACTTTAATCTCTGTTTAGTAGATTAACAATAATGTATAGTGTTTACCACTATCAAACAAATCTTTAAATAATTATACGATGGACAACTTCTATTTGAGTTTTGCTATACAAATTCTGGATTGACACTCTAATTCTAAAAGCTAAATAAATAAGTGATCTGGAGCATATAGTTATAGATTTAAAAAGCAGCACAAGGCAGTTTCCAGCGAGAGAGCAGTTGCAGAAGTGTTTGTCATTCTGTTTGGGTGTGGTTATGGGAATTCATGATGGTTTTGATATCTGCAGGTTACATTATTGAGATGCTCCCAATCCTTCTTTTTTTGCTCTCTCTCTCTCTCACACACCCACACACACCCACACACACACACTCACAGATGTATGCAGACATACGAAAAAACCCTTGGCAGCATCATATTTCTTATTAGTCTAATCGTTCAGGCTGTGTCTCGTCAGACCTTGGGAGGGCGTGGTACTGGGTGGGAACGGCAATGAGACAAAGGGTGGCTGCAACACATATCGTTTTCACGTTATGGCCGCTTTGGGAGTATGGTTGGCTTTTACGAGTCAGTGGTGCTTAAATCTGAATCTTACAGATATATGTTTAAATATGCATACATTAACGTACACTAACATCCTGTGCCTGCAGTTATCCAAGATAAGCGACAACCAATATGATTTTAATCTTATGGCCCATATCATGGTGCTATTTTAGTTTCTTTCAAACAAAACTGAACTCAACATTGCACAATTTTCTGCAGTATATTGCCCCTAAGTTCATACTGTAAATATATTACATCAAATAAAATAAATTACAATATCAAAAATACAAGAAAAGTTTGTTTAAAGCACATCATGATAAAATAATTCCCCACAAAGCATATTGTTTATTAATATTCTTTAATAAACTCTATGGCAGACTTTAGAGTCTTTTTAATCATTTATTTCTTAGCAAAATTAATTGGTGGAACAAGGTAAAATATATATATATAGAGAGAGAGTCTTCATATTCAAAGTAATGTGTACTAATATTTAATTAGACAGGACTAACAGGGGTCAGTAGGTGCATTTTGGGTGGAGAGGGAGAGAGGGGGAGAGAGAGAGAGAGAGAGAGATAGAGAGAGAGAGTGGGGGCAGAAAAATAAACCAAAGGAAAAATCAATGTGGTTCAATGTATGAGGCAGCATTATAGCTATTGGATATCCTAGGCTCATGGGCTACTGCTAGCTACCGAAATGAACCAGGCAACATATTCCCGTAACAAGATTTAAATAAAATTACAAACACAGCCCACACACACACACACACACACACACACATACATACTCACTCACAGACAGACCACGCCCGTCTCCATATCAGGTTTTGACCAGAGCTAAAAATAGCAGGAACACAGATACAAAATTAATAATAGAAGAAGAAGAAGAAGAAGAAGAAGAAGAAGAAGAAGAGGGAAGTGGAGGAGGAGGAGAAAAAGAAGAAGGAGAAGGAGAAAAAGAATCATGTGTTCAACAATAGAACTTTGCACACTGGAACCTTTTTATCAGATATCTTTAAAGACAGAAGTAATACCTATGTCATAGCTAATCTTAATTCCTGTGTGATACGTCCTGTGTAAGTTCCATGCTGTCTAGTCAGGCTTTCAGGTGTATTTAATTCACCTTGATTAAATTGCTACATTCACTTTTATATGTGTCACCTCTACAGCATTCCTGATTTAGTGATTTTGCTCAGCGGGTAGCTTGACCCCCATTTTCTCTCTAGACCCAAATCCTTTTAGCTAATTGATCCTCTGGCTCTCAGCCAGCTGAGACCTCATTTATTCAGGACAGGGACACGAGACAGCAGGACAGATGTGATATGACACTCCTATTAAAGCTTGAAAAACAACCAACTTGGGACCACTAATTTATTACCAGGAAGGAGGATGAGTGGGGAATTTGTGGTTTTGTCAGATATCCTAGAATATCCCAAAATAACAGAAAATTCTGTTCTATCTGAGACAACTTCTCTTCATAGTTGTGACAGCAGGGCTGTATAAAATAGGCATTGTTTGGTATAGGTAGTTATTTTTGAGATTTAAAACACTATCTGTATGCACGTCTAGCATCTTTTATATTAACATATCCCGACGTTAATATGCATGACTTTTTTATTTATAGATGAGAAGGGAAAATAAGTATTTATGTGATTTCTCAGAAATGAAATACACACTGTTAAAGGAAAATAGCCAACGAGTGTTGATTGTTTTATGTTTTTTGATTCTTGTTCATTTCCATTATTATTCATCTGTTATTTATTTGCAACACTAACAAGTTTGTATTTATTAAAGAAAGACACATCATACTTATCAGATAGAAAGTCGTTCTCTCACCAGCTTT
>JAOTRN010000001.1:17565313-17577411 GCA_028566695.1 Bagroides melapterus
ATATAAGAAAAGCATCTTTTTACCTTTGGGCCAAACTCATTATTTTGAGATACTGAGTCATTATTTTTAGAAACTGTACAAAAATCTTACTTTTTATATTTTATTTTGTCTTCAAATTTAAAGAATGTTTCTTCTATAAATTTTAATACATACACTTCGGTTGTATTCATAGATACATGCACATCTCAGTTCCAGAAGTGACTTCTAGCTTTAATAAATCACATTGCTGGTGCTAACTGAGTCCATTTGCATTTACTTGCTATTCTGCAACTTTAGGCAGAAACGCCACAAGCTGCATATTTGTGTGTTATGGTGTTGGTGTTGTTTGTGGAGGGGGTTGGTGGGGGGGTAAATCAAGTGTAAATAACTTGTCATGTTATATTCATGTTTAAAATTCATATCAAATATTCATGTTCAACTTTATTCAGGTCTCGTACCTTCTCATAATATTGCAGCTCGTAGTCCAGAATGACTCCATTAGGCTGATCCGGTTGTGACCAAGACAGAGTAATGCTGTCCACTGTACGGCTAACCTGGTGAATTATAGACACCGTGGAGGGAGCTGAAATAAATTTGAGAGAATAGAGAGAGACAGAGAGAAAGAGAGACATGGAGACAGAGATTAAAAACAGTGAGCATATGATGAATGTTCACAATCAACTTATATCCAGGCTACGCAAACAGTTTAAAAAGCTCGTCATAACTGCACATACACAATGGAAATAGCATGACAAAGTCCATCCAGCTCCAGGGCTGGAGCGTGATGAAAAGGACTTCATGACTAAACTTGTACACACTTGTACACAGGATATAGCACAGCTCTGAACCACATAAACAGAGCAGGGGAATTTCCAGCCATGTCTCAGTCGATGTGGCGAATCTCTTCCCCAGGTCCTTTCTTCACTGTGTTCTGGTGTGAGCAAGTAGTATGGCTTCTCTCACTGCACCATTCTCCAGAGGAAGCTGAAATCATTTGGTTTAGCAAAACCAAACCCGTTTCCTAACAAGGGACGAATACAACTGAAGATGGTGGTTGCTTAGACACCATAAGAAAGGGCCCTGAGCCGAGGTAAATGATTGGGCTGTTACTCACAGTCATTAAACATGGCACAGCAGGTCAGACAGAAAAGGCTGGGCAAAAGCACAACACAGTAGGAGCTGTGAGGGCTTTGGAGGACTCTGGATTTATGGCCCAGACCTCCGGACTGCACAAGCGGCCATCACTTGGGCTGAGCCCCATAAAGAGAAAGGCATCTCCTGTGGCACGTGTTCTTCCATGGAAAATCCTTAGTCTGGAAAAGCCTGTCACTGCTATCACTGCGCTCCTTCAGATGTGCTAAAGTGCTAAACTGCTTTAGAAACATATTAGTTTCGGTCTTTGGTGTAGAGTTTGTAGATCTTTTGTTTGATTTTTTAAAAGCGTATAAATCTCAATATATGCACTAGCCGTCACTTTGTAATCTCCTATAATTATATCTACTGTTATAACGCTTCAGCATCTTATTTCATACAAATTATGAATGTCAAATGTTTATTTCTGCTTTTGCTACAGAGCTCACAAAGAACTCTTTGTGGTTTTGACCTTCACTTTTATTTTACAGCCAATTTCAATTTAACTGGTAGCTGATGCATAATGGTGTAACATTAGTGAGAAGGCAATTATTTAAAACTCGAAGAAGGTCGACTGCCACTTACTGCCAGCAATATGCTTTCTCTATATAGATAAGATCAGAGTAAAGAAGATAGCATCGCAGTCAACTAAAGTAGGCTCAATATACACAAGAATAACTTAACTGAGTCTATGAAATGTCTTTATTTTTCAAGGTTATGTTAAATTATTATATTTGAAATGTTATTTAGTCAACTTCCTGCCATTCATCTGTCCATTTTATGTACTGCTTATCTTACACATGTATTATTATGTAACCAGCCTGAGGTCTATCCCAGGGGACTTGGGGCACAGGGTGGAGTACATCTTGATGGGGTGCCAATCCATCACATCACACACACATTCACCTACCAGTTCACACACGACAGACATTTTACAGTCAGCCTATAACGCATGTCTGGACAAGGAAGCCAGAGTAACCAGAGGAAACCCCTGAAGCACAGAGAGAACATTCAAACTCCCACACCTACAGGGTAAAGGTAAGAATCAAACCTAGATAACCACTTACCAACCATCTACTCTGCCCCATTTAGTCAACTTATAACAGAAAAATTAGCATGTTCAAAATTAATCAGAATTAAAACCTTCAAAACTTTAGAAGTCAACCATTTTTACAATTTCCAAACATCTTAACAAGCTTTTCCTGGTGTACCCTGGAAAACTGTACCATACATAATTCGAACTGAATGTCTCTTTCAGGCTCTTCTCCTATTTGCTGAATTCATTTGTCATTTAGATGAACGCAAACCAACTATTTCTACTGGACATATAATTAATAGCTTCCTTGAACTCCATTTTCCAGATTCTTACTGAAGTATATCAACCGACTGAACCGATCTAAAAACCAGGTGACTTCAGCTATTTCCTCTGTGTGCATCTGCATCGGCAAATTTGTCATAAGGCAGAGTCTAAGAGGGCCAAGAAGTCAAGCTGCACAACAATGAGCTACCACGGGTGTCCAATTACATATGAATATATAGTTTTAAAGGCTGACACAAGCTCTTTGTCCACTGCATTGCACTGGGCCTGGCATCTGGACTGATGTCCTTAGTAATCTAATCCACAGTAATGCAAACAAAGCCAGGACATGTGCTCACACTGATGGACACATGCCAGTATGAAAAAACAAGGGAGAAGGATAGCTGTGGTTTTCCTGTGAATGAAGGATTTCCGCCCGAGAGTGAAATGACACACCAATGTACAAGGGTTAGTAATTTCAAGAAGCCAGATCCCAAGAAGTCAGAGGGCATCAGAGTTCAGGTGAAATCAAAGTGTCAAATAAAGGAAATGATACCTACTGCACAAACCAGTACCATGAAATAAACAAAAATTAACATGACTTACACAATTCTCAACAAGATTGATTCCAGGTTTTCTACACAACTGCTCTCCATGATACAGAGCATGATTTATTACAGAGTTCAGAACCACCGGAATGATCATCTGGCAATGTGTACAGATGATTTCGTAAGAAAAGGTGTGAACTATAACTCCACTCTTAACCTTCACGAAGGTTAAACTCCATACATTTAACACCAATTGAATTCTGAGTGTTATGCTATCCTGAGTCTTGCATGCTATGCCGACAGGCTATGGATTGTCTGACATCATTTGTCTACTTTTCTGGCCCCTAGTTTCAGGATCTTAAAGGTTAATCTGATTGGCTCTTTGTGAATATACAGACTTCTTCACTTTTTTAAATTGTGACAAAATTGGTTTTTCAGGGCAAGATAGAGACACTGTGCTGAAGGGAAAAAAAGGTTGTTCTAGAATTGTTTTTATTGTTCTACTGTTTTTTTTTAAAGTATACAATAGCATGTTGTCTTCACAAAAAGAAATCTACTAAATTAAGAAAATGTGTGACATAAAGCCAATAAAGGATTGAGCAGTAATTTACAGAATAGTGGTTCTGTAAAGGTCTATATATAAGAGCAGTGGATTAATATTAAAGCTTTCCCCCAAAAGCATCCAAGACCATAATCAATAAGAAATATACCGTTTATATTGCTACTTCCACCTGTATAAGCCTATTTAATGTTTGTTTAATGAAGCATGGCTTTGTAATCATACAGAAACCACTGCCAGGAAATGGATTTATCTAAACTGAGTAAATAAATTCCTACTGTCTATACCATCATTACTCTGACCAGCTGCAATGTGCTCATTTAAAGCAACTTCTATCTTTTCCTATTGTATTAAAAACAAAAAAAAACCTTGCCAGGCTGGTCTTACTCCACATGGGTACTTTACGGCAGGTTGGAAAAGGAGTCACAGGAAGTAAATGAGTCCACTATTAAAACACAGCTGCTATTGTATGTGCTTTCATTGCCTGTTAAAGGCATTGCTACTTCAAGGAAATTCCTTTCCATTTGCCCCATGGCGAGGGCACTTCCCTTTAAAAGTCAACAAATCTAACAGACCCACTTTTTGCTAATGCTAAGAGTTTACGGAGTACCATGGTGAGATAAGGAAGAGAGAAACGGTGAAGAAAGCAGCGTTGGAAGTCTAAAAATATAAAGGTTCGTACAAGCATGTGGTTCTCATTTGAAATCAGGTTGCGGTATGAACAGAGACGCAGAGATTTTAGAGAGACTATAGCTGTAAGTAGCTCCATCAGGTCAGCATTCATAAATTCTCCTCTTTCCTTCCACAGTAAAGTCTTCCCTAAGGCAAATTTCCCAGTGTGCCAAGGCAGATGTCATTCCTTCACTGTGTGGCCACTCCTGCATTTTAGAGATTCCCATCCAAACACAGTCTGAGCTGTGCAGTAGTGTTGCTGCATTTACATGTGCTCTCAGCATAGAAGATTAAAAAAAAAAAAAAAAAGTCTGTCTGGCAGGCATCCCTGTTTCCCATCTGCAATGGATTGTGGGTTTTATGTCTCCGCGGAGTTTCCAGTGCTATAAAACAGTGCAGCGTGATTTCAGTTAATCAAGCTTTTAACCATCTGCATTGGAAAAGATTGAAGTATTAATGGACTCGTATACACACTATAAGCTAATTCAAAAATTGGCACTTCAGAGACTTAAGAAGCTTGCAGACACTTATAGGGAGTTTGCATCTTATTTAATGCCCTCTGCATGGCTCTGCTTCTCTGGCAGGAAGTAAATTTGTATTCGCCTCCAGCCAAATATATTTGGAGGTGAATTTGAGCTGAAAATTGTTCATTTGTTTGTTCATTTTTTTTTTCATGAATTCATTGTTGCCTTTAATAATCATTTAATCTTTGCTTCCTCCACTGAGAGCCACAGATATTTGGGCCATATGTGTGGCAGCCTAGGAAAATCCTTCAGTAGAATTTATACTGTACAATGTCATGAAACATTGAAACATTTCTCATTTGACAATATCTCGATCACATTGAACACGAGAGCATTATGAAGTCTAGTTTGCCCCCAAAAGAGTAAGGAGAATTCAGGAACACTGACATGGAACAGGCTTTCCCAAATCACCACACACATAGTACCAAGCATGACCTGAGGGCAAAAGAGAATATTAGCTACGAATTGTGGAAGAGGAAGTGCCTTAGGACTGCACCTTATGTAGGCCACAAGTGCTCCTGTCAGACAATCAAGGCTCTCCAGCACAGCTCTCGGCTTGTATCTGTAATCTACACAATCCAAAAAAGGTAAGAAGAGCAGAGGAAGATTAGGCTACCGAAGGATCTTCAGAGAGCGGGAACATTAATCTCTTAAAGAAAAAAAGAAAATAGGCCATATGGAGTTCATTTGCATCAGGCACTAAGATGGAGGAACTACTCCAACTCGGTTATCACATGCTTCGATATTCTAGAAAGTCTATGCTAAAAAGATGGTCTGAAATCCATACAGACAGAAGAAAATAAAATTGGCAAAAGGACACAAAGCTGCTGCATGTTTCAGAAGCTAGCTGGCATGAAGCATGTGCCATGCATGTAGAGATGCAGAGAAGGTGTGTGGAGATGATAAACATTATTACTATGCTGCACACAGCTTTGGTCTGCGCTCCAGTTGAATGTAAATGTGCACCGAACATAAATAGGACTTTCACTTCGATTCGGTCTGTGCGAGTGCTTAATCCTGTCAGTCTCCGGTATGCTTGAACACCTTTGCCGATGATACGGGAAACATGCCTGAGGAACATTCGTCACTCCTACACCATGCTCTCTGAGAAATACACGACATGGTAATTCCTAACACAATAATGAGAATGATAAATACTCCACACCAGAAGAGAGTAACAGATCTCTCATACAGGAAATGGAAAAAACAATGAAGCGCAGGTCAGACGCTATAAAGGAAAACACACGAGAGGATAAAGAGAGCCAAGAGTATTCATTATTAACATTATTAAAGTAGCTCTTAAAATGTATATTCACGTAAGCTGTGGCATGAGATCCTAGTCAAACAGAACAAATAGAAATAGTTTCTTCACACAGACTGAGTACTGTTCAACATTTTACATACAAACAATTGAATAAAATCCTTGGTACAAAGTAAACGTGGCGAAGAAATGGAATTTAGAGCAACAACATGTTAAATATCTTCATATCTTTGAGGTTATACAGATGTTTTTTCAATGTTTTGTAAGAAATTACTGGAAAGAATATTCACTGATATGTCCATCATGTGTCTTCAACACTATGTCCAACCTATTTTGTATTTATTCTTCAGAAGTCTTTTCAAATCTCTTACACAAAAAGGTAAACTAATTTCCTAAAACATTCTTCTGTTGATTTGATTTAGGCTTTTTGCTGTTAGAAATGTTTTATTTTTTTCAGGGTACAGCTACAGTTCATTTGTAAATAGAAATTGTATTCATGTGTATATTAAAGAAAATACACTGCATATGCAAAAAATTGACTTCAAATAAAATAAGTAGTAGAATATTATACAGAATAATGTTGCTGTTAGGTTTCATTCAAATCAACATAGTGTGTACATTAGTAAAGATCTAAGCCTGACTCATAGGTTCATGATCATGCAGTCAAGACAACTAGACAAGACAGAAGCAGTCCATGGTCAATAGAGTGATGAAGCCGGACTTGGAATCGTCATGGATGAGACGTAAGCCGTGTGATGACAAAAGGATGAGTGCCATTAATAATCAGGCGACTGTGAGCAGGGAATAGGATGCCACGTGATGCGTTCGCTGGCTGAGGATCATGGGGGAAGTAGATATTCTCTTTTCAATATATGTAAGTAGTCCAAAACTATATAATTAATTTCTCCTGTAGATCCAGCTAATACACAGAGAAAATGTATTGCTGTAACTGTTGCTCGATGACATTATAGCGTAATAAATACAGCGCCAGTTTGTGTGTGCAAATGTTGACACTTTTATGTAAATTACCTGAAAATGTCAACTGATTTGCAAGATTGCTCGGTTTCCACAATTATGCCTAAAACAAGCACGCGGGTTTATATTCACTCTTCCGTAAAGAACTGCGTAATTAAATGCATATTTTACGTTCTGGTGAGTGCATAGTCAATGACTCTGTCTCTTATTCTGCATACTTATGAAGGCTGGATCTGTGGCTAATGCTAATCATGCAGCTCCTGCTTTGCCCCAGTGGCACCTGGTATGTGAATAAACTCCACTGGCTAAAGCAGACCGATGACTGCTGCTGGTGCTCCAGGTGTCTTCTGCTCCACCCGGGCCACCCTCCTGACCCCGGCTGACACCTTCCATATGTGGCCTCGCTGCCACCTTCTGTCCCCTTCCCACTCGAGCACCTCTGCTGCCAGAGCCTCTCTTGCTAAGCCCTTCTGCTGTGTCCATGTCTAATTGACCATTTTAAAGTTTAAATAAACAATAATAAAATGATATTTTTTTCAGCAT
The DNA here is from genome assembly GCA_028566695.1 of Bagroides melapterus. NCBI lineage: Eukaryota > Metazoa > Chordata > Actinopteri > Siluriformes > Bagridae > Bagroides > Bagroides melapterus. The sequence continues at coordinate 17,572,803 of JAOTRN010000001.1, forward strand.
GAAACTTTATGCGGGACAAAACAATATGTCACATTTTAAAGAGATTCTTTTTTGACCTGAGACAAAATAAAAAGAGGAATAGCAGTTTCCCCCTTATAAATATAACTAAGGCCATTTTATTTCTTTTTTTGACAAAGGATTTTATTATTAAATGTTGTATATATTTCCAAAAAAATTTAGACATCTCAAACATACTAAGCATTTTAAACAAAGTATTTCAATTACGGTACTCTTAAAGAATGAAGACGATGTTCATGCATTCTCTGTTGCTGCATAAAAGTTGTGGAAAGTACAGAATTTTAGTTATCTCTCAGATCATGTTTAATTTAAAACGCGTCTTTTTAATGAAGCTTTTACTGGTTTATAATGATCATTAGGTTTGGAACAGATGTACAGTAGGACTATTTGTGGTGCACTCTCAATTTTCTGATGTTATGCTATTAGTTTTAGTATTTGTTCAGTACCTTAGTAGTGTTTTTATAAATGAATGTGAAATGAACAACATTGTCGACTTGATGAACAATCCATAATGCCTTTGAGATTAGATGGAAAATATTGATGCAAGGGACTAAAAGCACTTATGTTGACCTTGAGGTCATAGAAGTGAAAAACAGAAGTGCTTGAACCCATCACGTCTGTAGGTGAGAGCCACTCAGCAGTGTGCCACCTCTCTTTCTAGGCTCTTCCACTGGTCCTTGTGGCCTAGCAGCAGCTTGCCAATGCAATTTTGAAGATAATTAAGTCATAAATCTTCCGCCGGTGCCCGACAGCGGCTGAGCCAGATTAGCGGGCCCACCTCTGAATAACGTAATTCGTTCACACAATGCCTCCTCCGGCTGATAAAAAAAACCCTAATTCGTTTTCCTACAGGTATTAACCCACAGCTGGCTCATGTGCTAACATTCACCTTACCATAATGAACTGTCTAAACAAACAGTAGGCAGGGAAAATGGCGATCGAATGGATAAATGAGCGCTGTATGAAGCAAGCGGCGTGGCAGACGAATGACACATGGGACATATGAGTCTATATGCAAACGGCAGACTTTCAAACAAAAAGCTAATGGCTGGCAGGAGTTAAAGCTGGCAGGGGATCGTGACTGCCATGATGGCCAACACCGGGCATATGGTTATGGCAACTGCTGCACTGAACTACAGTATTAGTCAAGGAAAAAAAAAACCTAGCAAAAACTATGTGCACTTTGACCACTTGAGGAAAAGAAATGACATTTTGTCAGCCAACTACGCTAGTAATATACTGCAGACAAATGTATGGAGATCTGCAAAAAACCCTTGAATGTCTCTGTGGTTGGTTTCTGGAAAATGGGCAAAAAACGAGAAATCGGGTTTTGACCAAAATTGAATGATTAAATACTTTCTAATAATGTGCTTGGATATCTATATTTCAAGAAAGTATGAATAAATTCTACCAAAACAAACAGCTTTTATTCATAGTTACTTTCCTAGCTTGCTTTGGCTGTCTGTCTGCAAAGTGCATGCTGTTGTAAGGAGCCAGTTGAACAAACGCAGCAGTAAAAAACAGTCGAGCTGCATAACGAGGCCTAAAACTCGGCTATGTTGCTGTTCTCGTTCTTGAATCAAGTTTTTGGAACATGAAGTGGACATATTGCTCAATCAAATCAGTTTTGAATCAGGTTTCGGTTATCAGATATCTGCGGCGTTTCCTGCTCCATCAACCAGGAGAAGAGTGCTTCCATACTCATGTTTTAATAAAAAGAAATGAATAACAAGAAATCAGGTCAACAAGACCGAATGCTGTGTGAATTAACCAGCCGTTATTCTCTGATGGCGAGGAATAGACGGCATTGAGGCTGTTTAAATGACAGGGTGACCTGTCACTGCGATGATGCCGATAATCAAAGTGAGAATTCAGTTCCCCTCATAAAATAATTCTTTACATATTTGACTGTGTTTATTTTTTTTTTTAGCAGATTAGATAAGGATTAAAACATAAATTTAGAGGCGAAAGCATCTTTCAGTGGAACTAGACTGTAATTTTCTGTCATTTCACATTTGACTAGACATTAAATTGTTGCTCATAGAGACTTTAAAACTCTGCTTGAGATCCAAAGAAAAAGAACGACTATATATATTGACATTGTCAACATTTGACCATGTAAAGAACTTAAGCATTTCCCCACAAATGAAAGAAACAGGCCATAGTGAGGTAGGAGAACTGTTCTTACCGACACAGGAACACTTTATTTAGGCCAAATCCTGTGTAAGAACTGTTAATAACAGCATCCACTGCCAAGCAAGCTGTTAGTTTTAGTCATCATTCCTCATTAATCTGCTCAGAGGAGATGTGTCTCTCTTCCTGTGTTGAGTAGAGGAAGAGTGAGTGCAGTGAAAGGAGTACAGTGGACTCTTGAGTGGCACTTCCCCGGCGATTCTCCACTCCAAAGTGCCAGACAAATCACACATCACCAGTCATCTGTCACAGACTGCTTTAATAAAACTTCCAGAGGGTGGGCCAGACAGCCAGACATTTTCGATCCTCTCCCTGGTGAACGCTAGCCTTAAGCATGAGTATGAGTGTGTGTTTGTGTTTGGAATCAGCCTGAGTTTGTGTAATAACTGATTAACCCTGCGCGACCTGCTGGTGCAGAGCTGCAGAGGAAACGCATTAAGAGGTGAGTGGAGGGAGACGGTAAAAGCTGGCTTTGTGTGTAAAAACCAGCCAAAACACACACTCTTACTACCGCTTCTTACAGCTTCAGGCTGTCAGGCCAGTTTTCCCTCAGAAAAGTACCTCAATAAAACACTGTGCCTGTTTCTTTTCTGCTCTGACAGAGCTACATAATTAAGACAAATCACAAATCTAAGAGAGGTAAGCCATGTTTGTTGGGTTTAGGGTGCTCAGGTTGCGGTTAAGATGATCGTACTGACTTGATTCTTAGTGCATTCTTTTGTCTACATAATTGTCTGAATATATGGATAATATCACAGATATCAGGCCTGAGGGCAGAGCTGGTGAATAAACTATTTCTGGTTTAAACCTTGGCTGAAGTGCTTCTGAGAACCGGTAAGATTCATGATTTATCACAACAGATAAATGTTTCCAGAAAACAAGCGCTAATGAACGGATGAACGACTTTCTCATTATATTATTTATTGTCCAAAGGGCAGCATGACCCTTTAAAATCAATCTTATAATCTTCTTGATTTAAAAAATGATGGTTTTAACACTCTGATACTCGAAATGAACAGATACTTTTGCACAACTAATAGAAGTTTTGCAAAAATCTTTTGCTGCTTGTAACCACACTATTGCCAAAACATGTCTTAAAGAAACCCCACAAATCCTGTCATCTTATCATAGCAACAGAGTTTAAGCTCCTGCCAATTCCCACCCCTGTGGGGTGTATGTTCAGACACCCCCCAGAAACCAGGCTTTTTATGCCATAAAGTGAAAGTTCAAAAAGTACTGAATATCTCAGGCCATAAATCTAGGAAAAAAAATAAATAAACACAAGAGATGTCGTTGGGGAAAAGCGTTTTTGTTTTTAAAGGTGAATAACAGAGTCTGGACATCTTGTACAGTAGCTCATGTTCCTCTGTTGTCCGTTGCTCTTTTTAAAAAAAAAAAGAAAAAAAAAAAGAGCTTTGCATCATGCACAGCATTACATGTGAAAAACCAGCGAGAGTGATGATGGCTCCAACAGCTGCTGGGAAACATCCAGAAAACAATGCAGCAAGGGCCGGAAAAAGCTGTGCAGCACACCACACGTTGTTGAAAGTGGAAAATTAAAGATTTGGTTCCCAAAAACACTTTCTTTGCTCTCATCAGTGTATTAGAAGCCTGAAGGAGAGGCGCTCATATAAGAGACATACTTTCATGCTAGTCAATTGGAATTTACTTATTTGTTTGTTTCTTCTAATCGATGCCCCTCCTCTGTGCAGCTGCAGGGCTTCAGAACGACACTAATTAACACTTGTGCTTACACACACTCTCCCTTTCTCTTTCTGCCCTTCTCACCATTTCTCATGCATACCAACTTGTGAGGCCAAATTGTGGAAATGGAGAAGTGCCGAGTTGCCCAGCCTAATGAGGGATGACAAGATGTTTATGTAACCCCAAAGCCCCCTGAACCAGAAGCAATTAAAGGCCTGGCCCGTCTGACCCAGGCCTCTCAGCTCCAGTGGCCTGTCCTGGGGGAGTGACTGGTTAAATGGGGTGCTGCTGTGAGCTCCAGCCCCAATTGGACCCTTTCACAGCTCTCTCCCTGAGACCTGGTTCTCCTAATCCAAAGTGATGGCCACTCTGTGAGAGGGTGCTGACGGGATCCCAGGATAGAGGGAAGTGAAAAAAGGGCAACAGGGGCAAACACACATGAGAGAAAAAAGTAGAAAAAAAGAAAGAGAGAGAAAGAGAGAGAGAGAGAGAGAAAGAGAGAGAGATCAAAAGAGATAGCAATAGAAGGAGCAAGAGATGGCCAGACAAACAGACAGACAGACAGACAGACAGATAGATAGATAGATAGATAGATAGATAGATAGATAGATAGATAGAAAATGTGTTTGTGTGTGTGTGTTTGTGTGTGTGTGTGTGTGTGTGTGTGAGAGAGAGAGAGAGAGAGAGAGAGCGA
>JAOTRN010000001.1:17581983-17604840 GCA_028566695.1 Bagroides melapterus
GGGGCTAAGTGTTGCTAGCTCAAATAGAGTTTAGAGAACAAAACTCTGGTATGATTTCACATGTATCATCATTACAATGACAAATTTGTCCAATGTTGTTAAATGAATTACAATAAGGAATAAATCAATACAGTTCATACTGTTACAGGAGAACAATCAGTGATGTGATGGTTTGATGCAGATGATGTGAAGCTACAGCGTTTTCATCTTGTGGAACATTTAGGAACAGTTTGTTTCTGTTATCACTGACATTAGCAGGAGCTTTAAACCGACACTCTCTCTCACGCCAGCTTTCTATCTTACAAATAAAATTAATAATAAGAAAAAAATGCAAGTTAGAGAGTCTGTGAAGATCGGAAATTTAAATGATTTTTTTGTGTTACAAAATGCTGACATGGGTGACTCCTTCCCAAAATACAGAATAAATGTCATAAAAAAAACTTCACCACATTAAAAATGACTTTTAAAATGCAGTTTTGTGACGTGTCTGCCACAAGTCCAAGTGATGGGTGTTACAGAGCTGGTATTATAGAAAATCAACACCTTCTGACCAATCAGAAACAAGAACTCAGCATTTGTTAGGTGTTTTTTTTTTTGGTTTGGATCAGATTTTGTAAATCTGTTTATCTCCTAAATATTTCCAGCTTTGACAGAACTGAAATTTAACCACTTGTTGTTCTGATTGTCTTTTACTCAATACTCATTCAAAATAACTTTTAATACAGAATCCAAATAATTCCTAATCCTAATACTTCTAAAAATTCATACCAGTACAGCAAAAGAAGAAAAACAGTAAAGAAACTCACCAGCCTGGTTGGTTGTTATGTTGACAGACAAGTACTGGGGTGAATGTGGGCTCTGGTCTGAAACTCCATTGACAGCCTGCACCTCAAAGGTGTACTGTGTGTGAGCGAGCAGGTCACTGATGTACACCCATGTGTCGGTGAGGCCTAGCTGGCGTGGCGTGAACTGAACGTTGTCACCGCATCGTGTACAGCCTCGACCACTGCAGCTCTTACAGATCACGTTGTAAACAACATCGCCGCGGCCGCCGCTCTCACGTGGTGGACTCCATTCCAGCCTCAGTGATGTCTCATTTACGTTGGAGATTACGTTCTGTGGAGCTGATGGTACGGCTGTGGACACACACACACACACACACACACACACACACACACACATTCAAGAGTTACATATAAATCCTGGTGTTATGTGACTGAAATGTAAAAAACGACCAACAAATAGTTCCAAACTTAGACTAAATCCCTATTTGGGTATTAGTTTCTTATTTTTCCCCTTTGACCCTAGATGTTCATGTCACACCCGTTGATATTTGTCATAAATTAACAATACTATGAGCATGATATTGTGGACTATATGAATATAAGCTGGCTTATTATACTAGCTGTAACTGTCATCATGATGGTCAGGTTTTGACTGACTTTTTTCCTTTCTAATTCAGCTGGCACTATTTACAAAGCACTCTACTTTTCATAGCATGCTGAAAAAGCAGGCAGAAATGAACTGAGTTGTTAAACACCTGTAATAGAGGGAATTACCCCAGCTATCCATGTAAAACCATTACTGTCCCAGTAAGACTTTTGACAGATGTAGAGGTTGGAAATATTCAGGAAACATGGTGTCCCGGCTCTCAGGCAGAAATCCTGATCTGTTTCGAAAACAGCCTGTTTTCACAAGAAACATCACCGAATGTTTCCAAACCGCAATTACATCCTGAATTTTTTTTTGTTTAGTCCAGTTCTGCTGCTAATTCATACTTGCTCTGTGTAAAAACAATGAACTGCGCCGAGATTCGGAACGCTGCAATTACGGGGTTGCGTCATGCTGGTCTACATCAAACCAACATCACTTGGCACTGCTAATTAACGACAGGAAATACAGGTTTACTGCTCACTGGAAGCTAAGAGCTCATACTGAGAGGTACGTCACATTCAAGACTAGTAAAATTGTCCTTGTGTGTTTGAGAAAGAAAAGTCGCAGGATGAAAAATTCTTCTAATACACTGTAATATGTTTAGGCATTAAAAACATGTCTAAAAAAAACAGAGAGATTTGCATTTACATGGCCCCCTATTTTTATTTTTTTAAAAACAGACAGTCCATCTAAACCAAACAATACCCTGTATTTATCTTTAGAAGGCATGTGGTTCTAATTAGTGTATCCTGTTCTCTGGGGGCTAATGAGATAGCCAAGAAGCAACTCTCCACCCTCTTTATGTCTAAAAAGGAAAAAATATCCAACTGATAGCTCATTTATGACCCTTTTAATCACATCCCCATTACGAGACATCTCCAGTCCTGAAGGGCAAACCCATGATGGCCCCTTTTATTGCACGCAAAACTGTTCCTAAACATTGCCATCCTAGGGAAAGCGGGTGGTAATGGGCGGTGTTAAGCTCTTTGGAGCTCTCAGATGTGCTCCTTTCCAGTCTTTAATCAGTGTGAAGCCTGCTGAGCGGCAGCTCCGTGACGTTGATGCTGTTTTCTTATTCACAACAGCTGCTCTGCTCCCAGGGCTGGCCTTATGCAAATGCCTTTTGTCAAACAGCTCAAGTGATCTTCCTTTCTCTTTTGCTTTCTTGGGCTGGCTTTTTCCTCACTCGTTCTCTGCCCTCTCCTCCTCCTGCTCTCCTCACCACAGCTTTCATACAGAAATGAAAACACAGTGCGTACAATAGCGAAGGCAGCTTTGGCAGCGTCTGCCTCCTGCATGTATACAAAGAGGCCATGCCCTCCTCTGCTAGGCAGTAACCCGGACGGCTCCAAGGCCAGAGGGAATAAGCAGAGGCTGCGTTACAGAGCTTTAACCTGTTCCCGGTGATGTAGGAGGTCAACGTTTGGCTGAAGGCTTTGGGTTGCTGTGTTGTCATACTCAATGTACAGAGATCTAACAGAACTGAGAATTTTGTCAGCAGATGCTACTTGCTGTTTTATTGATTCACACAGCATTTAAAAACCACAGAAATGCAATAATAACTAACCTTTAAATCCCTCTGGGACTAATAAAGTCTGTCTGTCTGTCTCTATATCTATCTACCTATCTGTCTGTCTGTGTCTGTCCGTCCGTCCATCTGTCCATTCGTCCGCCCAGGTCGGTCTGTCTGTCTGTCTGTCTGTCTGTCTGTCTGTCTGCCTGCCTGTCTGTCTGTCTGTCTGTCTGTCTGTCTGTCTCTGTGTCTCCGTCTGTCTGTCTGTCTCTGTGTCTCCGTCTGTCTGTCTGTCCATCCGTCTTGTTCTGTCTGTCTGTCTGCCTGTCTATCTATCTATCTATCTATCTATCTGCTGCCTGCCTGTCTGTCTGTCTGTCTGTCTGTCTGTCTGTCTGTCTGTCTGTCTATCTGCCTGCCTGCCTGCCTGCCTGCCTGCCTGTCTGCCTGTCTGTCTGTCTGTCTGTCTGTCTGTCTGTCTGTCTATCCCTCTATCCCTCTATCTATTTATCAAAAGTAAATGTATGTGATTTTAGCTGGATTAAGAATCAGAAGCCAGACTCAGATGTGAAGCCAGTTTTGTGTATTATGAATGCTAAGCTGCTTAAAAAGTTACAGATTTTGCAAGTGTAAGAGGAATTTAATCTGGGGCCGGTTTTGTCTTAATTGGCTAAATTCTAAACATAAAATCACTAAGAAAAGTAGCAGGTTCAGTTCAGGTGCTGTTTGTCTCACTTTAGGTATCTGTTTCATCATTTATCTTAAAACAATTCATATTGTGACTGTGCTCACACTTGGGGCTGCAACAGAACTGACTTTGGGGAGCAGTTGTTATAGTTTGCAGCTGATTTGTAACATTGTGTAACCTCCAGCATCAGACTTATCTCGTTGGGTGGTGGCTTTCTGTATGTCTTGGCACCCTAGGTTTATTTTGGAATAAACACTCAGAGTCTTCTTTCTATTCATTCGAAATACAGTTTTAAACTGTACATGAACTTTTTCAAAGCTCAAAACTAAAAAGAATAACTAAAACTTTTTTGTACTTTAAAGACATCTTATTTGTTTGAAATAATGCATCAAGTACAACAATGGATGAACACTGAAAAACATGTGATGGTTTTGCATGTTATATGTAAATATTTCTTGAAGATTGCTGAAAACTAGAAAATAAAAACCATCATTGAGAATGTGCAAAAGATGACGTTTTGTTAGCTGACTATTAATTATACTTTTTAAACAATAATGTATTGGTGATAAATGTGGTGTCCAATTGAGGTGACATACTCGTGCAGGGCATCTGGATGGGGTCCGAGTCGGTGCGGTAGTAGTTGTTGCGGCACACGCAGTTGGTGGCACCATCATTGGTGGTGCGGCTGTTGATGGGACATGGCAGACATGCCTCATCACCCTGAGCTGGCTTGAAGAATCCCGACTGGCATGCTGGAAGACAGAAAAATGAAATGTAATGAAAAAAAGTGAAGTCTACTCTTCGATTTTTATACATTTGCCACGGGCCCAGGCATGGGAAGGAAATTCTGGGCCATGGGAGTGAAGCTGAGACGTTTTAAGAAGAGGCCAGGCAAACACAGCCTTCTACTTCAACTGAATTACTGAAACCCATATGCTCCCTCCTGACACATTAAGAGTGCTCCATTTCCTGTGATTTGCTCACGGATGTCAGCTCTTTCAGGGAGAATTGAAACAGAGGGAGAAGGGGAAAAAATTGATCATAAACCATTATCGCTACAAAGCATGGGGTTTGTCAGTGGAGCTGAGCTGTACCATTCCACATTCATTCACATTCCACATTCAAGATATTCAGCAGACACGTTTACCTACAGCTACTTTTTAAATCTCATTTTTATACAACTGATCAATTGATGGATAAGGGCCTTGCTCAGGGGCCCCAGCTTGGTGGATGGAGGATTCGAACCGACAACCTTCCAATCGGTAGTCCAACACCTTAACCACTAGTCCACCACATATACACGTTAGTCCATCTAGTCTCTGTTTTACTGAACACTTTTTTCTTCACTACAGAGACCTTCCATTTAGTTCTGTTACATGACCTGGGAAGACCTCCCAAAATGCACTGCACCTGCTTCGGCACTGTATCAAATGCTTTTTATTTATTGCATTGGACCCAAGAGTAGAATGAGGAAAATTTCCCTGCGTAATTTACATTGGTCTTTTTTCACAGTGCTGTCTGGGTTAAACAGTACCTTCTGTCAGGATCTCTCAGTTAAAATATGTTATTAATGGTTCACATAAAGTGCTTGGATCCCTGAGAGACATCATTATGCAGCCGTAACAAACAACAACATCATTTTTTGACTACAGAAACCAAGCGGCGTGCTCTAAAAGGCTTGGACGAGCATGTAGAGTGCATCCCTGTACGCTCACCCAACCCCTGTGTGGACAGGGAGACAGAGAGAGAGAGAGAGAGAGATATGAAGGCAGAAACCAAGAAAGGAAAAAAGGACCTTATTCACATCTGTTTTTCGAGGGAGAGTCTGCCTCGCCTAGCCAAGCATTCCGTAAAACTCATTCCTAACACACTGCTCTCCCCTCGATGCCACACATGGTTAACGTATGCATTCAATCTTTCAGGCCTCTCAGGGAAGCTGAGAGCAATAAAGCAGGCTCGTCGTCCTCCACGGTCTTAGCTGGAATTCACGGCTGCAGACCAAGAAGGCTATTTGGAGCAACTGCCCCCCCAGTCAGGGCTCGGTCCAGCCGCTAAATGTCTTAAAAGTAAGTAGGGCCGCATCTGCCGACTTGCTGACATCACGTTCTTTGGGCTCAATTACGGAGGGCAGGGGTTAACCGGAGCCTCGCGGCCCTGCTGGGGCGCCTGGTATTTCACGAAATCAGCTCAGACAGAAAGACTCCCTCTATCCCATACACTCTTTCACCTGCTCACTCTCAAACTGTCTCTCTCTATCCCGCTTCATCGCCTCCGTCCACCACAAGAGCAAAGGTGTTGGCAAAGCCAGCACACAGACTCACAGGCTTGAATATACAGAACATACTCTCTCGTTGTCTAAAGAACATAAACAAACTCAGGCTTTCCCACATTCAACTTCTCGTAAGCCTCCGTCAGGAATCGCAGCCCGACAGCTCTCTTACATTCCACGTTTTTTTTTTTTCTCCAAACACAGTGACACACAGTGTGGTACACACTATTCTCTGGCATACCTATATTTAAAAGCATGGTTAAATATTCAACACGAGAACGTGATTCCGGATGAGGCATTAATAAATGTTTGAGGATAGAGAAATGGTCTGGAGGAAAATATACACCACCACAGCAATAAGGCACTTCACCTCCCATTAGCTGTGACATGTTTTCCTTCTCTTATGATTTATGGCCAAAATAAATGGTGGATGAAGTGAAATATGAGGCTCCTGCATTCAGTGTTAACAGAATCCCTAAATGAAGCTCAGGCTACAGAGCTAAAGGAGCGGACTGGGACTTCAACCGATCAAAAATGCGCCCACGGAAATGAGAAGCAGCATTACGGCGGAAGGAAAACGGAGTGGCTTTACATCCGGAGAAAATACAACACGGAGAGAAACGAAAGTGGAAGTGCGAATGGACGTTGCAAGAAGTATTCAAGCAAAGTGTAAAATAATATCAATCACTGCTAATATACAGTATGCTTGGATTAAAAAAGACAATGGCACAAGGGTCATTGAGCTGAGAAAATAAACATGGAAGTGCCATGCTTAAGAATCCATACTGTCCTGAGGAGTCAAACCGCACAGGCCTCGTTCTTCTCACTATTTACTTCCAGAATCTTCTATCCAAGCATGTCAGTGTATAGCTCACTAAAATGCATCTCATTGTTAAATATTTAATAAGACATTTGTGAGAATCAACGCATTTTTTATTATCATCTGAATTACAGTCGACATCACCCTCAGAGCAGCTGTTACAGTAAAATAATCAATATCTTCTGACCAATCAGTTTCACGCATTCACCAGCGATGATGTTTGGCGTCCATGTTGACGACTGATTTTATTCTTCCGAGTACATGCTAGCTGATGACTGACACTTCGTGACTGTTGAATTTATACCCATTATAGCTCATTTAAACTGAATGGAACTTTAAACATATATATTTCCCTCAGATGTGGTGCTGAGCTGGATGCGAAATGACGCTGTAAATTACACTTAGCTTTGACACGACACAGCTCGTAAGCTCTTAGGAAACGTGTGAGGAAACTTCCAAAGACGTGAATAACCACAAGAATAATTCTGTAAACACAATGAGCATGACCTCATTTAAATGCAGCAATAATTGCTCACTTTAATGCAGTCACTTTTTGTTGTTATTTGAAAACTGTACTCTGTACCTACGTGAAATCATTACAGCTAGGAATATTCATTCGCCGTGTTTTCCTTTCTTTCTTTTTTTCTTTCTTATTTAAATTGTTAAGCAAAAGTGCACTTTGGGAACCGGGTTGAAATGAAAATTTGCTCTTAAATAAGTTAGAAAAGAAGGTTGTAACATTCTAATGGAATTTATAAACACTTCAGGTCTAATTTAGCAGCAGGCCTGTCAAAACGCTCCAGATCACCTCAAAGTGGTTCCAGGCACCATGTCAAAAAAAAAAAAAAAAAAAAAAAATCTGCGTCTGCTTGACTACTATTAGTGAAGGACACAAACGGCGACAGGCCCACCCTCGAGCTCTTTCTAGCTTGTGTTTATTACTCTTAATAACTGTTGGAGACGAAAAAAGGTAACAACAGCATAACTCCAGGCTTGGTGCGTATGCAGCGTGTAAACCCCACACCTTGAGTCAGTATGCAGGTTGCCAGAACACTAGTCGCATTTTATTGCAGGTAATTTGCTGGTTGTTTCAAAGGTTTCCAGACCAAGTCGTCCATGCTGATTTATATGGCCAGTAAAGACGGACCTGCAGCCCCAGACGGCTACGTGTATGTGTTTGCACGTGTGTTTGTGTGTGCTCAGACTGGGTGTGTTTTAGAAGGCTGAAAGTGTTTGCCAGCAGCCACCGCTTACGTATCACCGTAGCTGCCTACAAACACACGGCTGCTGGGAGACGGCCGGCTGTAAGATGTGGTCAATCCATAAAAAAAAAGACCTGTTTTTTTTTTTCTACACGTACTTACACATATGTACACGTGTACACACAAATACCCCAAACACACACTGACTCATATATATGTCCCCACAGTCCCCACAAAATGACTTCTTTGTCTGAGAGGCTGGGTGAATGTAGCAGTAACGGATCCCCTCCCCTTTTTTTCTGTTGGCTGTTCATTCAAGCGCTCCAAAGCCAGCCTGAAACTGCATTTAATGAAAGCTACATTAAAGAGACGCACGGGAGAGGTGTGTGTGTGTGTGTGTGTGCGCAGTGGAAAAGAAAAGATAGGAAAAAGGGGGTGGGGCATCACAGGACGCTTGGTTTTGTTAGCGCAGCAGAAAAAAGTGCTGAAAGGAGAGAAATACGGGCGAGTTGGGGGGTTCTGTATTGGTGAGAAGAGAGAGATCCCACTGTGAAAGAAGGAGGGGTGTGTTCATGTGTAGGCTACAATCATGACATGAACTATTTTTTACAACCTTCATGTTATCTACATCAAGAACAAAAATAGATTTTGAATAGACTGTAGCTCTAAATAATAAAACAGACTTTCTAAATAACTCTGATGATTGGCTGTGATCTTTGATTGGCCTGTCAGACCATCATCCAAAAATGTGATCATCAATGGTTACAAGTTACAGGCAGCTCATCCTCTTTATCCTCGCAAGTCTGAAGGCGATGAAAAAAAGTTTGTTTCATCAAAGTAACAGATCGAGACTTTGGCAGAACCTCCCCAGGCCTTGCAAATCAATTAGAACCCGGGCCTGGGCAGATAATTCAATCAAGTCTGTGTGAAAGCAATTAAACGACTGACGTTCAGATCACCCCACCTTGTGGCTACAGATTACATGTTCATTTTCCTCTTAGGCTCCCAATGTCCAGTGTAGTTAACATATCTGGATCTGTCCAGTCCTCCATGAGGGACTTACCTATGACCCCTAGAGTGAGCAAATCTATTGCTGCTCACCTAAAACGCACCGACTAATAAGAGCTAGCATGCATGAACAGCTAGCCTTCTGAGGAACATGCTAGCAAACGCTAATGCATCTAACAGAGGACAGTATCAGAAAAGTAATGTATTCAACAGGTTTATAAAAGTGTAGTCTTAGTCTCGAAGAGAGAAAAATTAGGGCCCTGCAATAATAATAATAATAATAATAATAATAATAAATAAATAAATTAAAAATTAGCTGTAATAACAGCTAGCACCATTCCTATACAAAAAAAACAACATTATGGAAATGTTATGGAAACATTTGCATAAATATTCCTATATTGTTGTTTTAATTATTTTTTACCTGTTTTAATTATTTTTTATTATCCTTCTCATACAGAAACTGGCATTATGTATTTGTTTCTTCTAACTAAAAATTAATACAGACATGTTATGAGTGATTATGTATGTTACAGAAAATCTTTTTCAAAATACAAAAAAAATACTGAAACACTGAATATCCTGAACATCAAATCTTCTCATAAATGTTCCGAAAGCCTGAAATTGTTAGCTGGGAAGAAAAACTAGGAAGAGAGGCAACAGTGTAGTTCGAAGCTTTTGTAGATAAGTTAATGTTAAGGTAGACCGCTGTCTTAATCTGAGCCTTCATGATAATAAGTGGATGTGAAAAGAAGATATTATGTGTAGGTAATTAATGCTCTTGATTTCTCCAATTACAACAATTTATATGGAAAAAAAAAACGACTCTTGAAACAGCGTCCTGTCAGTTAATATATTCCTTACTCATGATCTGAGTGTGATAAGTTTTTCCACTCCGAATCTCTTTCCCCGTCCTACTGTGACATTACTTCCACAAGATCCATCAGATCCAGTGTGTTAAAAGTCTGGTATATTAATCACAAAACCAAATATCATGTGTCCGTCACGGCATAAACCCCTCCTGTCATTCATTTTGACATCTGAATGTTGAAGCCCAAGCTTTATATAACCATGTTACCCGAGTGTGGCTGACTGCACGTTCTGGCAATTTAAATATATGTGTGTGTGGCTCAGACGTTTAAAGCCGTTCTCAAGTGTGAGAGCTCGCATTTGTGCGAATGTCTGATGTACAAACCTAACGTCACAATTTCGACATATATCACATCCAGTGAGTGTGAGTTCAACTCCAACAGTTGTCAGGGCTGCAACCTAAATCCTCCTGCGCACAGATTAATCGGGCCGGTGGAGTGTGTGAGAAGGGAGATTACTTAAAAAATGTGCCCAACACCTGGGAAATGAGCTCCCAGGGTGGCCGCAACAGCTGGAAGGGTTTGTGCTTGTTGCACATGTTGTGTTTGCTCACACGCTCACACATGTGCGAACACACACAGAGTAGATTAAAAGAATAAACGCCCCAGTGCCAGGCCTCAGCTCAGAAGACTACTTAATCTCCCAGTGTCCTCAGATGGTAAAGGTAAGAATTACCAGGTACATAATTTTACTGGGGTATGAAGGTGTCTCGGGTCCATAATGTAAACTACAGGAAAAGGACAGGAAGAGGACGAACGGTTGACTTTTCACATAACAGCCATCTTAGGACATTGTCATACTTAATTTTAGCAATGCATACACAAGATGGCTGCCGTGAGAATGATGACATGTTAAATGGCATGTTGGTTATGCAAATTCCCACAAATTAATGCTATGTGGTTAAAACAGCAATTTGAAGACAATAATTTTCTTTAAACTTGTAGACTATTTAAAGTTTTTTTTTTCCTTGTAGATTTTAGAATTTCTTAGCTACCACACAGTGACAAACAACGGACAGTGAGCTCGAAGAGTTGTTGCACTTTTTGTTCATACTGTTCACCTTGGTAGCCTGTACAGTAGCTCTTGAATTTCCTCTGGGATCAATAAAGTATGTGTGTATAAATGTATGTATGTATGTATGTATGTATGTATGTATGTATCTATCTATCTATCTATCTATCTATCTATCTATCTATCTATTTATTTAGTGTTATTGCATCATAATTAAAAAAAGAAACATGAACTGTTCTTTGATTATTATTTTCAGAATCCAGGCAGAAAAAAAAATTATTTATAAATTCAGGGATGTGGTAGGCTAGTGGTTTAGGTGTTGGTCTACCATCCGGAAGGTTGTGAGTTTGAATCCCCGCTCGATCAAGCTACCACTGCTGGACCTCTGAGCAAGGCCCTTACCCCACAATTGCTCAGTTGTATAAAAATTAAGATATGAATGTAAGTCGCTCTGGATAAGGGCATCTGCTAAATGTTGTAAATATAAATGAATTACTAGCAGAAATTCCAGATGAACAGTTTTCACCTTATTTGTACATAAAAACCTACATTTGTAAATGAACTAATAAAGAAAAAAGCATTGTTGCTAATACAACCGTTAATCATTAGGTCAAAGTAAACCTCTACACCCATGACTCTTGCCTTTAGCTACAGTAGCTATGGCTTTGAAAGTGTTTTCTGAAACAGGTGTGTTGAGAAGAGGATTGCCCTCTGCAAATATATCAGAGATTACGTTGCATGATTATGGCAAAGCGCTAGGCTTTCTGTCAAGGAGTAGAGTTATTAGCAGATTTTGTGCTGAACATGGCTTAACCTGGCACGGTGTTGCACATTTAGCCGGAAACAATCTCTGATATTTTTTGTGAAGCACAATCCTTTTCTCACCATGTCTATAATCTTTTAGGAAAATGGTTTAAAAGCATAACTAATGTTAGCTAAAAGCGTGCCTTGAATTTTTACTACAGATTTCAGAAAAAATGGTCTCTGTCATTAAAAATGACCTGGGATTTTCAAACAATAATCAAAGAACAAGTCGTGTTTTTTTTTTTCGTTACTGACACTAAAGTAAAATGACATAAAACATGAGCCGTCCAAGGCAAGTGCGCTGTAAATGTGTCAGTGTCTATGTAAATGTGCAAATATTAGGGCAGCTAAATGCACTTGGACGAGACGCTAACTGCCGTATTCTGTGTACATGAGCTCCAAGACAGCCAAAATTGGCTAATGTCACTATAATGAACACAGGAAAGAGTGTGATAATCCTTTTCAGAGAGCACAGCTAATTATGCTGCTTCAGGCTCCCAGCCATGGAGGGCCGTAGCATTGTCAGGATTCAGAGTCATGATCTCCGAATGATAGGGCAAATACTTATTTTTAAACATAAGGTCACAGTGTGTCAGTTGAGACGATTTAGGATAACCATCATAATTATGGAAGAACATTGTGAAGAGAGGCTAACAGAACTGGATGCTGTAATGACACTTCACAGCAATAAACACACATCCTATAATAATCATCTACAGGTCAATGTGTAAAACTGTCTAAAACCAGGAATGATTCGGTTCTGTTTCTTGAGAGCAGTGAGAGACTGCAGTAGTTCTTACAGTGCAGCCCATGAAGCATAGCCAGGGGTCTGTAGTGGAAATCATAAAGCTATTATATTTACTGTTGAGTTCTTATATTAATTAGTCTGTCTGACTGGCGACTTGAAATAAATGCATTTAAAATAATCCTCAATGATTTAATAATAGAGAATAATATTTAAAACAGGTTTGCTATGTCCTCTTGGACCTAATACGTAGTCATAATATTATTGCACACTTTTAAATAATGAGTCTAATTATGTTAAAGGAAATTACAGTTAATTATGTAGATGGTGTGTCAGTGGTGTGTGCACATATACACTTTGTGCACTAAAGTTTCTCTTGGCTATGGTAATGACTATCATCTTATTAACTACTACTACTACTACATACTGCATCATCTGTGGATCAGCTTCTGTATGACGCTCGTTGCTCTCAAACGCAAACACAGCTAGGGCAGAGCGAGCCATGTCTTTATTAAAGCACATTTCAATAAATCCATGTGCTGCCATATGAAAGGAAAAAAATGGGCTAACGAATTTTTTTTTTTTTTTTTTTCCTAAAGCTGTACCAATAATATGTGGAATTTTCTCTGCGGAGCAATTTCCCTCCCCATACAGACAAAAGTGCATAAATACAGGCTGGCAAAATTACAGCAATCAGAGGAGGCAGCTGAATACATACAGACACAAATCAGTTGACGGATAGCTCACAGGGATAGGGGGAGGGTATTTGATTGGAAGTGGACCTTCTATTTCTACTCCCCCCCCCCCTTCTTTACCTTGATGGAGCAGGTTGCAGATAGCTGAAGCAGTGTAAAGACCTACATGTGCATTTATCTCCATTAAAGATGTACTGTCAGTCAAAGAAGGCTGTCCGAGAGTCACGGCCTCTGTAGGGGCCTTAATTTCCTCTGTGAGATAGAGATCAATGAAAATGTTCTTTGGAAGCAGGAATTCTTAGGTGAAAAAGGGTGTTCGCACACAATGACCACATGAGGTATACGTACATACAGGTGCACGAAGAGATGTCTTTTTTCAAAGTTTTCAAGCATGCCGTGTATTGTGGGTTTTACATCCTGTCAAATTTGCATTGAGACGACACCAGATGCTGCCATTGTATTGGTTGGGAAAGCTGGGGATCTGATGGCTCAGGTGATGTTATTGTCAGCTAAAAAAATAATAATAATAATAAAGCTAGGCGTATTGGGGTAAGCATGGGAACACGCATCTGCCAAGAAACATAATCAGCTTTTGTTGTTATCCAAAGATAATACTGGGTAAAGGACGTTGGTGTAGACCTTGTAGACACAAAAGGACCACGCTCCTTATTAGGATGTTGATAAACCTTTGGTGCTAAGTGCTTTGATTGTCTATGTGGCTCGTGCCTGGATTGATGCATTGCCAGCTTTTATGGGTTTTGACTGCGCCTGTCAGAACCTTGGCCCCGAAACTCTGAATGTGCCCTTTGCTCAAGGACGGGTAGTTACCAGGGCAACAGCAGCCTTTGCAGCGCACATCCCTCCCTTGTTGTGCATGCATCCCACTGGTCAAAGGCGCAAACTGACTCAGTGAAGAAGAGTAAAAAAGGAGGGAGGGGGGAAGCTGTGTTTTAGAAACCAAGGTGTGTTTAGAACAGCCTCGGCATACGAATGGTGAACGAGAGGGGGAGGTGGAAATGAGTGTGAGGAAGCAATCTTAGGGCAAACAAAAATTGTCCTTTACAGAAGAATACCAAGAACAAAAAAAAAACAAAAACAGTTTGGAAGCGGCTTTGTCTTCCAGTCTCATGCTCTGGAACACAACAGACTATCAGCCTTTGTTTCAGGGGTATGATGCCTTGAGGGAACTTGGATAATTTGAATGCTATGTTTTCCACTTTTGCTAAATTCTGCAAATAATTTGCACTAAAAGAACAGTATTTTGTCAGTCAAATGGATTATGCAGCAAAAGACTAGAGAAAAAGAATGAATGTTTATAGAGGCACATTCAAGGAGCCGTCCCACTGCGGTGGACAGTGAAAGTAGCAGGACAAGGTGGTGTGATGGGTGATAGACAGGTAGCATAAAGGAGTTGTGTGTTTCCCGTCAGGGTAAGCAGCAGGAGAGGACGAGGGAGGGGAAAGTCGGGGCAGAGGGGAAGTGTAGGGAGCAGCTGGTGCCCCATCTTGTCACTAGCCTTGCGCAACCCTCCCCGTCTAGAAAATTTAGAGACAGGGATGCACTCGAAAAATCATCCTCGGACATGTATGGGGAAGAAAAATGGAATGTCTGAGGGCAAGTATCATATTTATTTGCTTCCTCCAATAAATCAGCCGCCATCCCTTGAGTATATTTATGCAAGATTATATCGTATCGGTACTGACCAAACGTCCTTAATGAGCCTTCAGGGAGATGGACTGCTATTATCTATTCCATCTGAAAAAGCAACAGCTGCATAGTGCCTCCAAAGTGGGTGTGTACATGCACAGCGCACAGCGCACACACACACACACACACATGCAGACGCGCACACACACACACACACACACATACACACACACACACACACACACATACATGTTCAGCATGCAGTCTACTTAATTTTCTGCTTGACCTTTTAATTGTAACGTGAATATCTATTTTCAAAATTTTGTTACTATATTTGGTGGTTGATTTATAGTTTACTTAACCTGCACAGTGTTACATTTCTATGTGAAGCAAATGTGGATGATTTTGGCATGGTTTTCACCCTGAGGAGTTTTTATTTTTTGTAGAGCATAGTTCTCGTCCATGGACCAACTGCACCAAGGTATGCGCTCTACAGTATTTCTGGGATATATATCATTTTGCCTTGTGGGCTGTGGACTTCAGTGTCGAAACCCCAGTTCTGATTTCACTGTAGATACATCATCACAATGTGTTGTGAATTTAATATTTCAGATGACCCAACAGATTCCCAAAAATGCAGGTCAAAACAAGCTCGGCTGGCATGGACCCAATACTCAAGACTCAGTTTGAGGTTTGCATCAAACCATGTCAAAGAAAACGGTCGATATTCGACATTTATAGCAAGCTTCCCCGAGGCGTCTACACCTGCACCGAGGCAGGGAGCGCATTGTTCACAGGCGATTCGTTCCAAAGGTTTAATGGCAGCCATTTAGGAATACATTACAGGCGCCAATCATCGATCCAAAGTGAGGTTGCGCCCCAGAATGAATACAGGATGAGCTTGACACATCATTTAATTAGCCTTTAAATATGTCAATGATTTGTTTCGGCTCCGAAAAAAAAAAACTCTGCACTTTTGTCCAGCTCTTCCAAATGTCTTCTCTGTAGCTCCAGTCTGCTTAACCTTGTTACAGAGGAGTTCCGAGCAGCTTGGCGATCTCCCATTTGTCCCAATCAATGGAGCCTGTTAAAAGCAGACCCCAGGGGTCAGGGAAATTAAGCGGCCCTGCTTGCATTGAAGAAGGGGGCTGGGGCCCGGGACACATGGGTGATGAGCAAGGCCTCTCAGTTTCTATGGCAACATTGTGCTGGACTGCTGCTCCTCGCCTCGTCTGCATTTGTTTGGCCAGTCTGAGGGAACAATGGCACCTCAGCAATGAGGGATTTGCTTGTTACGTACTTGCTGAGGAGAGAGCTCACTTAATGCCGTGTTTACTGTAGTGTTAATCTTTTTTTCTTTCTTAAAGTGTAATTGTTTAAACATAATTAGAGCTGACAATGAAAATCAAATTTATTTTTTTATTAAAAAAAAGGGTGTAACCCATCTTTTCTAGGTCAAAGCAATTGCTCCCCAAAGTGTAACTAAGTTATATTCTCTTTCTTTGGACCACACACTCAGAACTAATAAGGGCTGGCGTTCAAATACGTTCACATTAGTCTGTATGTGCATGGATTCCATCCAAAGACATAAGCATTTGCACTTCTTTTCACAGTTCTTTGGTATGAAGACTGCTGAAGTGTTTTCACAAGACACAAGCTCAGTGATTTAGTGTGCTTAATCCCAAGCATCTCATAACCGTTTTTAACAACCCCATAACTAATCTCATGCTGAGCACAGAGCATAGAAAAATAAAACACCAAATACTACCATGGTCAATGGGGCAGTATGCCGTCTGTACTGTGGCCTGCATAGGCTTAATAAGGCTAGGGCTGGGACAGTATGGAAAACATTATATGTACAGTTCAATCACAATAACAGAATGATGGAATATTTAGATTTTTCATACTTCCTATTATTAACTTCTCCATTCCAAGCCTTTCAAACACATAACTAAACTGCAGATGGCTTAAATGTCTGCCAAATAAGTGAAAGACTCGTCTATAGTCTGTGCTATGAACATGGGTTGATCCTGGTTGCACTGTTGCACTCTACTGTTTGC
The DNA here is from genome assembly GCA_028566695.1 of Bagroides melapterus. Taxonomy (NCBI): domain Eukaryota; kingdom Metazoa; phylum Chordata; class Actinopteri; order Siluriformes; family Bagridae; genus Bagroides; species Bagroides melapterus. The sequence goes on from JAOTRN010000001.1 coordinate 17,598,750, forward strand.
ATCAAGATCCAGGTCCCACTATACAAACATTCCATTGTATATATTGTTATATTAATTTATTATATTTTAGAGCAATTATCTTGTGTTTATTCCTTTGTTTATTCTTTTGTTTATTCTTACATTTCTTATTGCTGCTGGTCTCTGAGAGCTACCAAACAAATTTCGTTGTATCCTTTATTTATGAAGTTTTATAGATGGATGACATACAATGATTATTTTTCTTTTTTCGCTAGTTGGCTAGCCTTGTTTTGTGATATCCAGCTCAGTTTGGTAATATCCTCCGGCGTAAGCTAGTTTTTTTTTGTTTGGGGATTATTTTACAACTAGTAAATTATTACATCTTCTAACCTACGCTAACATGGTATGATTTTCTTATTTTCCACCTCATTAACCACACTTGTAAATGCTAACAGCTATGACAGATGCTCAGGATAGTTCACAAGATAGCAGAGATTATTGTATAAGATAATTATAGTGACAAAATCTGGAAGAGATTTTGAAAATAACAATTTCTCATTGAGTTCAAGCATTTAGGACCAAATTATCTACTAAAAGTAACTATTAAAACTATTAAGTAAGGAAGTAAAGCCCTGCTTTCCTCTAGATTTTGCTGGAAGCCAAGAACCCAACTGGCTTTGGCAGCTTAGAGGTCGTTCCATCCTGTACACTCTAGTATACTTTTTACTGTATAAGGATTTGTTGGCTGTTGTAGATCAGTCTCCATAACACATAGTTCATATAAAATTCGCAAGAACTCACAGACAGTAACATTATCAAGAATGAATTTTCAGTGCTAAAACATGCTCCTTGCTTTTATAAAATCTACATTTATATGTCTACACATTTTTAATGTACTTAACCAGAGGGTTATTTGCCTTCAGCAAAATCTTAAAATGATCATAAAATGACTTTTCTCAAAAAGGTGATCTATTTTATAATTCTTGTAAGATTTTTAATGTATACATCACAGTCAAGACTTCTAGAAAGGCACCTAAAACATTTTTGTAAGCCGTCATTTCTATCCTTGGTACCCGCACTCTACACTACTGCTTAAAGAAACAAGCGGTGTAAAACATTCATATCTGCAGAAGTGCCACATTAGAGAAAGGCAAACATCCCTCCCCCACTTAAAATTGCTAGCAAGGCATGAAAGCCACCTTAAAGACACTACACATCCATCTAAGAACACGTTACCATAGCAATGGCAGCCAAGGACACCTGAGGAGCTACTAGTCGATCATGGCTGTCGACCATTATGAAGCAAAGCCTCTGTCACCAAAACAAACAGATACATTACTGACTTCCCCTGAGGCTTGAACCATGCATTCCATAGCACAGTGATCATATTCACACAGGTCAACCCTGCCTTCTCATTGCAACAGCCATGGAGGTGAAGACAGCTTATTATTGTAATGTAAACTGATGGCAGTTGTTTGTCAGCAGGGCACTCGTAAAGTCTCTGACTCTCTGCTTAGCCGCTTGAGCATATATGACTTTTATAGGCGTTTATGTCTATTCCGACTTTGAATAGTCATCCTGAGAAAAGCAGCTGAGTAAATACTGAAGGGTTGCCAAGAAACATAGACACATAGACGGGCACAATGCTGATTTGCTTTTAAAATCCTCTTTTGTGACTGCGAAAGGCCACTTAATCTAAATGAAGTGTAATGGAACCTTTGGCAGTTTAGCTGAGAAAGCGTCTGAGACTGAGAGACTTGCTGGATTAGTCTAAGGTTCCCGGAGCTAGCAGGATTAGTCCAGAGGGTCTGGCAGGAGGCGGCAGACAGTTGCACAGTGTAGCGGAGATCTCTTTTTTCCTGTTGTATGACAGGAGATCTGCAAGGGGACAATGCTAACAACCCTCTCTCAAGAGTGAGATTAAAACAAAGGAAAATTAAAAGAGCATCATCTTACAAATAGGGACATTCAAAGATTTTCATGGAGGCTTTCAGGAGATTGCATCAGCAAATATGGAACAGCAGGATGAAATTTTAACATGGAGAGAATTGATTCATCCCAGTTACAGAGATAACATGTTTGATCTGTGTCCAAGCATGGCTCTAGTTCTTGTCTTGTGTATACTAGAGCATAAACACAGTACTAGATAATGTTTACTGGGACAGCATTCACAGTGAACCACATAAGCGTAGCTTGTTGAGCTTGAATATTTTATTGAACCAAAAGCAATTAAACAGACTAACTTTCACTGGCACAAGGTATTTTTAGCTGGACTGACTAATCAAGCATCAATGTCAGCAGGCTAGGGTAACCTGTGCCTTCCCAGCAGTCAAATACCTTCTTATCAGCGAGTTACAGGTTATAGCCAGACAAGCTCAATTAGCCAGCACTTCAGCTTTGCATGAGGCTGTGCCTGCTTTCAGCACACGCCCCATATCAACAGAACGAGGGTGTTGACTGACAAGTGGGGGCCTCCCACAATGGCTCGATTGTGGCCAGTGCTGAAAGCACTGCCGGAGATTAGGGATAGAGCGAAGGTAGACGGAAGTTTCATCCTAACAAGGGACAGAGATGGACTGGAACAGATGGTGAAAAAAAAATCTGATAAGCAAAGCATTAACAAGTGAGAAACTTTGTCTTCCCCTAGTACTTTAAGATGTTGCTTTGCACGCCACGATTTTTCTACACTTGGGCACGAACATCAAACGACTCTCAACAAACCTTTCACTCTGCCACTCATAAAAAAAAGTGTGTCAATATCTGTTTGTATCCCTTGTAGAGGCTTGTGGTGTGCCTGGACTTGTGTCCTGCTGCTGCTTTGATAGTCTTGGCTTTGAAGTTCTTCCACTTTTGTAGCTAAACCAACCAAAACAAAACAACAGCAATTGTTGAGCCAACATTAATGGTTTTGCAAGGTGTCTAGCCAGAGTCAAGAATATTCAGCATGTTTGTTGCACTGTGGGTCTGTGGAAGTACATTTCAGACTTCAGGCAATGGAGCATCTGCTGAACCCACTGGACTGCTGTAAAGCATTCAGATGAAACCATTTGGTCCTTTTCCACATGCCTCCTAAAATCTAACCGAATTTTTTCTAATGGCTACATGTAACGTGACTGCATGAAGCTCTGTAGTGGCCTCCTAAACAAAATGTGCAGTTAAGAGGATGTACAAAATTCGACTAACAAAAACAAAACAAAAGTACAATGCAGAGGAAGCCATGGGATTGCATGTGTTACCAGGATGCCATGACATATTTATTATAAGGATTACTGTGGTTGTATATAAACAGTCATTACCACATAGCAATGGTATGTCCGCTCGGTTAAATGAATCACTAAGACTCTTACTCCTCCCCTGTAATAAAAGAGAATGATCCACCTTGGCTCAGTGATCGAGCCTATGTGCTCTAGTGGCAAATTAGGTTGTTATGTGAAAACATGTCATTAAGAAGCTGAGGGCTTAAATCGATACTATGCTGCTTTTGGTAACAGGTTCATGTGGATGAACTGTTAAATTGGGATGGTGACATCATCATGGTCTTGTGCATGTGGGAGTCGACTTCTTATTTTTGATGCAGATGACATCCCAAATGTCTTGCACTAAGAATAGAAAAGCTGCTTTCCACAAATCTTGCTCAAAGTCGTCAGTGTCTAGAGCGGCAACAAGTACGGTTACAAATTATATGCAATTAATCACCAGATCACCAGTCCTCTCCTTTTGAAAGATAAACTTCTGAAAAAAATTCCTGCCCAGCATGCATGCTTCTATACGGCCGCTTTTCAGAACAGCAGATTAAAACATGACATGCAACTCCAGCAAGTCTAAACAAAACCTGAATGGTGGGCACACAGCAAGGCTCTTTGATTACCCTGAGCTGGTCAATAATGCTAATGGTTATCCTGGGTGTTGCAAAGCCATTCATCAAACAGCTCCATTAGACTGGACAGCAGCACAAAGCACGGTCTTTGTAACGAGCGGTTGAAGTTGGGCAATACCAAGTACTGAGAAAGAAATCAGCACAGAGAATGATTGATGCGTGCATAAAATTGACGCCAAACATTTCAGGGATCTTTACCAAGTGAAAATAAAACAGTAACATACTAAAAGTAGTATGTTACATAGGTTACATACGGTGATATAAGCATGTCTTTAATAACACAATAACATAATCCTTGTTACCACTTCTCTCTGTGTTCTCTTTCCTCTGGCTTTTGGTTTCACCAAAAAGTCATCTTATCAAAGTTATTTTCATTCCAGGCTCGGAAAATGCCATATGGAGAAAGAGAACCAACACAACGCCTTTATTAACGGGGCTTAATCCATTCCAGCTGTTTCACTCTTTCAGAAGGGGACTACTTCTGTGTACTTCAGAGAGAAACGAGCTTGGTATCGTCTCTGTGGTGCCGCCACACAGAGACTTCTGGCACAAAGCAGAAAGTGGAAAAAAAGAGCCACCTCGACATCTAGCAAGTAACAGGCGCCTCTCAGGGTTGCTGGTTCGTAGAAGAAACCTCCCAAATACTGTGGCCATGCTGACAGCCTTGGCCTAACCACGCTGGAACAAACTAGTCTCGGCTCTCTCCCAAACAGTGTCTCCTAGCACCGGTTTGCTGCAGCTTCTAAATGACACTTGTAGTAACCTAAATGCCATCCAGCATCACTGTATTTATGGCTAGGTCAGACACATGCTGGCACTGACCTAGTGTTGAGCACTAACAGCTTCAATCGCCATTGTTGGACCCTTGACAGCTTTTCTAAGCCACTGAGCATTATGTATGGTGGACATTTCTAATAGGAGGTGCCCAAGGACTGCAATGATCCATTTCAATCCTAAACATCTGCCAGAGCGTCTGCCGTCTTTGCAAATCCTTTTCTCATTAACAAGTTATTAAAAATCTCTCTGCCTAAAAGTAACAGGTATTTGGTTTACAGCCTACTACACATAAAATATTGAATTTCATAGTGGGGAAAACCCATAATCCATAAGATCTAATAGCCAAATGTGCGCAGACAACACAAAGGGATTGGCAATTATCAAAATAGCAGTCTCAATAAAGTCATATCCACCTAACCAAAATGACTTGGCAGTCAGTAGTTTGAAAAGAATAAGAAGCTGCTGTATCTTTTTAAGTAATTCAGCTATCCAGGTATATCCAGGTATGGATATACTGAAAAACCAGGCCTCACTTACCCCTCCAGTTTATTCCACCAGTAGAAATTCTTTATCATATTAGTCGTGGAATGTTCCAGTTCATGTGAACAGTACTGAGCATTCAACATCCATACGGTCAAACCAAGAAATCTCTGTCAAAGCCACTTCACATATAAACTATAACAGGATTGAAAATTGTGACATCATCATAAGGTCAGCCATCCGAACCTGGAGAGTGTCTGAGGAATTATCAGCTAAATTAAATGCGACTACGGCACTAGCGAGACATGATCGAAAACAGCATTGTTCAATAACATGGATATTATATAGCCAAGGAACGAATATCTGCATTATAAAAAAAAAAAAAAAAAAAAAAAAAAAAAAACAATCGGAAAGTAGATTTGAATAAATTATTATGTCAAACACATAACTAGACAAAAACAGAAAAAGAATAAGAGCTATTAAGTGATTGCTTATGAGGACCATAAGGCTATTCATTATGCACAGCACCAGTTATGAGAAGAATGTCCACAAGAGTAATACTGGGTAAACCACATGCATCTGTATTTCATTAATGCACCTACACAATAACTAGATTCTCTTGAACCAGCATTTATTATTATTAATGTTTCATTTCAGACATTTAAGCATGAAAATGAAGACTGCTTGAAACTGATTCTTAATAAAGAATCAAATGACGCTTTCAATTGGCCATAAAATTATAAAGAATTGTAGAGGTTTTAAGTTGAGGTTTTGAGACTGTCGATGATCTACTACACTGCAAAAAATGACTTTCTTGTTTAGTAGTTTTGTCTCTTTTATAGTACACATATTTAAAAATTCCTAAATCAAGATGCATATTCTTGATGAGCAAAATGACCTAAGAAATTGAGTCTAGTTTTTATACAAAAAATATCAAATTTAAGTGAATTTACGCTTAAGACAAGCAAAGAAATCTGCCAATGGGGTAAGAAAAAAAAA
>JAOTRN010000001.1:17610472-17631761 GCA_028566695.1 Bagroides melapterus
ATTTATGCTTTATGAGTTTTACATTAAGTGTTTAAATATGATGATATATGGGAGTTTTCCCTCAGCACCATCACCTCTGGCTTGCTCATTAGGGATAAATGAACAAATTTGTCAGTGTAATTTTTAATATTTATGTTGTTAGATGGGCAAATAAATGTAAATTCAACTGATAATATTCTGATACATGTTGCAAAATATTAGCTTTTCTTAGCTTAGGACTCGGGTGAAATTAGTTATATATTTACACAACTTCTCTGTAATTCAGATTTAGATGGTTGTTTATTAACGTGGTTTTTCAGGGTGTATATAGTGATAGATTAATAAAATAACTTAATACAAAGAGTACCATTAGTGCAACAAAATTAAAAAACAACATCCGCTTTTATCAGAGATAGAAAGTGATAAGATCAGTGAGGAAAAAAAACAAACAAACAAAAAAAAAAAACACTGGCAAGATGAGTGGAGGCAAGAGAAAAAAAACCACTGCCATCTGGATTCAAATAAAACAGCTGTATAAATGAAGCAGCCACACCGGGTAAAGTGTGTAAGACACAATCGTGTGTGTGTGTGTGTGTGTGTGTGTGTGTATAATATCCTAACTCACCAATGCTTAAACTTCAGTCTCAGTTCTTCATCTCAGTCCTGAAATTCTTTCTGTTTCTAAAGTATGGCATAGACTCAGACAACCGTTCCTGCTGTACACACATCTGAGAGCACAAACAGAAACTAGTTGCTGCAGTCAGGATGATGACTGATGTCATGTGTGCTGATCTAAATCACATCCCCGTTGCTTTTGAACAACAGCTCACCTCAAATGCTTTTTGACAGATGTGCTAAGAAGGACCATATCTTATACACTCTGTACTGATGATCTGCTGCTAATGCATAGCCAGACTACTGAACAAATTCTCACCGATGTTCAGTGATAACAGTCAGGGGTTAGTTAGTACCAAAGTACCAAAACATCAATCAATTAATCAAATCTTAGACGGTAAATATATCCATCTTCTATCATCTAGACACAAGCTTAAAGGTTTTACAAGTGCTCTGTAATAAACCCATAATGATTAACTTTTCCGTTATCGAAATAATTTTTGAAAACCAAAATATTTGTTTTCCAAAATATGCTTTTAAACACCAAACAGAGCTGAAATATGGTTATAGTATAATGTTTCACACCATTAGCTCATTTTTTGACCCATTTAAAAAGATGCAAATTGGAACAAATAGATGCGCAGAGGATGCTTGGATTAATAATAGTGAAAAATGCAGAATGTTCTAAAGGACAAACAAAATTCTAATCATTGAGACAAATGTATGCAACACTAATTGTGGGGAAAAAAGACAAATGAATACAGATAAAAACAAACAAACAAACAAAAAAAAAACACCACAATGGAAAATAAATCAGCGCCAATGTTCGTTTTTATTCCAGCTGTTTTCATTTTCCTTCATTTATGCCTGACATGACAGCTGTCTTGTGAAATTGGTACAACCAGCCCATAATTTCTCTGGGACAGCTGCCTTTTTCCCCAATCAAACCTTTATTTGATCATCGAGTTTCAGTCTGAGTCTGTTGGAGCTCTGCTTGTTTTGTTTCCTGTCGTGTGCTGAGGCTTCTGGGATTGCGGGTCATTGCATGCAAAGTCACTGCGGGAAGTGAGGAGGACGGCTGTGTGCTGTACTTACTTCAGCCCTTAAGACCTTTCTGTTTGGAAAGTGTCTAGGAGTGGGACTGCAGGGAGATGCTTCTACACCGGCTTAAAGGCAAGACCTCGCTCGCTGCCTCATCCTTCGACGAAGAGACCGCTGTCCTACTTCCAGCCATTACATTCAGAGAGTACAGAAAAAGCCATAACCCTTAATCTTTAAGCTCTGAAATTGACATCACTCCCACAGAACCAAAAGCAACAACATGTCAACAGAAGCGATGAGAAGAAGAAATGAGACTGGGTTTGTATACAGCGTCGCTTTTTGGTCTTCTTCGCTCATAAGGCTTGCGGCTTTGAGGCATTTTAAATCTTCAGTTTGAATGTTTCCTTCTTTGATCTTTATTTGTCTTTTGTGTGCAGCTCAGAAGATCTCATCATTGTACACCCATATATTACAAGTTTTTTGATCTACCTGCTTCCACCGATTACACAGGAATGCACAAGTATGCACGTGTTCGTTGGTGGGGGTTGGGTGGGGCGGAGTGGGACAGGGTGTTTGCAATCTGCTCCTGTTTCACCTCATGCTGTGTGATGTCTGTACTTAGTGGCCACATATTTCTGTCGACATTGTTCCAAAACCTTAACTCGTGTTGTACATTCAGTTACATGTCAAGATGTGGCGCCTCCAGGCAAAACCTTTAAAGCCTTGGCGTTGGGTTTGTGTGAACCTGCCGTGGTGATTTTATAGTTTATTTCTTTACTTTCCCTGGACGGCACGCTTAAAGAGGAACTGTAACATTTGGAACATGCTGGGCGTGTCTTACTGTAAATTTAACCTGTCATTTGCACTGATGGCGCCACTGCTTAATGTTAGTAATTCCCACAGTTTAGATTCCTAGATGTTTCAGAGCTCAGAGATCAGATATCAGTAGTAAAAAAAAAAACAAAAAAAAACACTAAAATATTGTTTAGGAGTCTGACTTTCTGCCCATGAACATGGCTCCTATAACGCTCAGGTCAAAAAGTTTGCTTCATTGACAGATACATATGGCACTGGCTGAAGAACAAGACCCTGTGTGTCTCCTAATTCTCCCAAACTCCTACAACCCTAAACGAAATCTGATCTCACTTTTTAAGGGACATTTCTGCTGAAAGACATAAGCATGGCTCATTTCCTTCTATCGTCTCCACGGGAGGAAACATAATCTGGTAAGACGATCGGAGACAGAAAAGAGTGCTGCTTTCAAAACTCTAAACACATTTATCTATTGTCAATATTTTGACAGAGTTCTTGTCAAGGCGCAATTATTTGTCAAGCGCACTGCCAAGGATTTAATTGATACATGCATAATTACATGCTTTGTCATAGAGAGGAGTTTGAACAAAGCGTATGCAGTCTTATTAATGGAGCAGCGAGACGTCTCTTTCATCAGTAGATCTCATGATTGCTTCACAGCCGCCTATAAATCCAATAGTGTAAGAAGATACAGCCTCATCCCTGAGTGGACATCTTTCACAAATCAATTCATTACGCCCTTACCAACTGCGATGAAAAAAAGCACCCTTTCATAAATCAATCTATCCCCCAATCCTGGCTACTGGCAGTTAAAAGGCACCGACCACAGTTATGCTTTTGACATTGTCTCACACAGAGCTATCAGCTTTCTCCTGCCAGAAAGATTAATAGCCGAACGAATTGATGGCAGATTTCGATCAAACCAGCTTATTCACGAAGGAAAAACCACAAGCAATGTAGCAAGTAGCACTTTGCTGCTTTTTAATGCTTTCATTTCCTTCTTATTTTTCTTTAATAAACATTCATTGTTTATAGTTATAGTACTCACATGTACTAAAAGACTACATAAAACACATCAGGCGGCCAGCTTTTACTGTACGGCGCCACAGAACTCTCGGGTAATATGTAATACGCAAACACTTGGCCTTCTGTCTCCTTCGAGCAGCTCAGTGTGTGGGTGTGAGACAAATGAGGACCAAGTCATTCAGCGAGACATGACAAAGTAAGTCTCCAGGCATCAGGATGTAACAGGTAGGCTCCATCATGAGCTGTAACAAAAAGGTGCTGAAGCTGAATTCGATTCGATTGAAATCGAACCGAGACCGCCTTGTTTAGACGCTTTCGCACCGGTTACTTTGTTCCAATAGATCTAAGATCTTAGTTTCAAAAATACAGAGGAGTCTCAACAGGACCAGATTGATCTATGAACTCTTCCATTAATCATTAGCATTTCAATAGTTTTTTAAATCCAGTCATGAACAAAAGATGCTTTGTACTAAGGAGGCCCCAGAGATATTAAAAGTGGTGGCACCCTGTAAATGACAAAAAACTCCCAAACGTATGTAATTATGCAGGCTTTTCAAACTGGACTTGCCCAGGTTATATTGGAACTTATCCCTGGGAGGGGAAGCTGGGGGCTGGGGGTGGTTGACCATCCTCATTAGCTGCCATTGAATAGAAAAAAGCAGAGCGCCACCAGGACAGTGAGAGAGATGATCGGCTGCTGTCACTGAGCAGCCTGGCCAGTGTCATAATTACAGCCTGCTTTATGAAAGAGACAGAACGCAGGATGAGCGTGTGTGTGTGCGTGTGTGCGTGTGTGCGTGTGTGTGTGTCTGTGTGTGCCTGTGTGTGGATAGAAAAGGGGGGATTGTAACACAGGTGGGCGTTTTATTGTGTCGTCTGTGCCAGCGTGGAGCCCGTCTGCAGGCTGGCGTTGCCGTGGGAACAGGGCTGACGGTTGGTGGTTGAATCACAGGTGAGGGATGGGGAGGGGGAGTGGGCTATGGTTGGTTGGTTGGTTGTGCGAGAATGATAGAGAGACAGTTCCAAGAAGGAAGAAACGATCGATTGAATGGAGGGAGCGAGGTGTAGCAACAATACAGCAGTGCCAAGGCTATCTGCACCCCGTGTGCTGCATGCTCATTTAAAAAATATAATAACCTAGAAGACACTATGTTTCATAAAAGACAGGCTCACAGAAATTTATAAATTTTAGGTATTACTGGAATGGTAAAAAAACAAAAGAAGATTTAATGAGTTGATCACAGCAGAACCGCAAATGCCCATACATTTATTTTTTCTCTATATTTTTAATATAGTCCTTATCCAGAATTTATTTACATTTAGAATTCCTTTAAAGGACAATGTAAAAAAAACTAACCAAAGAATCAAGTGAAAATTAGTTCAGGGGTGAGCTTACCTCGACATACAGTGCCATTGTCCACGGGTTCATGGCCGGCCTTACACATGCACCGACCGATGGGCACCATCCATTCACCATCTCCATTACAGTAGAGTTTGATGGGAACATCAACTTCCTCAGCATTGGGGATGCACACTCCCCTTGCTGCCACCAGAGAAGTACTCTCAGCACCTGAAAGAGTCTCTTGAAAAATGGCACCATTCCTGATGACCCGTGGGCATTTACGGTAGAAAACACGGACGGCAATGAGTGACATGCAGCCGCCATAATCCTGGAAGGCCAAGTAGAAACCGTTACGTGAGACAGGCCCGAAGCTGCGTACTTCTGTATTGATCTTCATTACGCGACCTCCCAAGTCCACCTGTGAGAAGCTTTCATCAGCAGCAATGGTGTCCACCTTGATCCATGGATTCTCCATCCATGGAGGGTACAATTTAGTGGCAGTGTCACCATCCGATTCATAGTAGTACAGGTTGAAGGTCTCCTTGCAAGAGCCTGGTACCCGGGGGATGCTGCTGCAGTCCCGCACTGAGAATTTCATCTCCACGTGGATGCGCTGAGCTCCTCGCCGATGGATGTACTTGGTCCGAACCCAGTTGTTCTGGTTGGCGTCAAAGACATTGCACACCTGGTAGGTGCGAATAGTGTTCATGTTCTCGTCGTATCCGCTCACCTCTTCCCACTGCAAGAGAAATTGGGAGGAATGTTTTTACAAAGGTCATATATTAGAGTATATCCCTATACTTTTTACCTCTGGTGTCTCTATCACTTCTATAGCCCTATTGTCCATGACAGGCTGTGTAAGCCTATTCCCATTTGAGAGGGAACTCACAAATTACTTACATGAATACATGAGCTCTAAACCGCAGGGCAATAGTGAACATCTTGCAACATGCTCTCTCATGTCTGTCTAGGCTCTCTGGGGATGTTCGGAGAGTAGCCGAGCCATTTTCAGAAACTCTCCCCACAGGCACCAGCTAGATTACAGGGCAGGAGAGGTATGAGGTGAGGATGAGGGTAAAATCTTCTGGCTAGCCTGCCAAAAGACTGGCACTGGAAGTAAAAATGCCTGAAGTTGGACCTCATTTGTTAGCGCCCCCACTTTGCCAAGTGAACTTGGCCTGTGTTTATTTGCCCTTATATTTTATAAAAGAATGCACTGTTGATACAGGTCACTGAGAATGGAAGAGCAGGTGATAAAAGTCAGTGTTTATACAGTCACGTTATTTTTGTTGAGGTCGTTTCTGCCTGTCCTTGGGAACCGGAAGAGATAGCGACCATTAGCATCTTCATATATACAATAGAAGGTATCCAGGAAGGAAGCAAAATTTACAATGGAAAAAAAAGGCTACCTTGAAAACAAAAAAAAGTTTCACTACGCTACAACACTACTACCAATACCTTGACTTTACACCTTTTGCACATAAAACCTGAACCATTATATTCACTGAAAATAAAAGTAAGAAGCTGACAGAATTCAGCCATTGTTAACCCCCTTGTTAATGCAGACCACTGTGTTGAAACTTGGCAAATGCAACACATAAAATTTCACCCCTTACACATTACAAACTTGGAATAATCAAATTATACGGATGACCATTTTAGGAGACGGAAACAGACTTCTTATTAAGTTTACAGCTATATATTGCACACACTAAAGCACTAAGGATGCATGCACCAGAGACTTCACTGCTGGCTCTTAAAGTGACTCCAGATGCCTTCGCTGTGGTTTTCAACCCAGTTGGCTAGGGATCAAGCTAAGGGCCCTCAGCACTAAACAACTAAGATTCCAACCACAAGTGAGTCAGAAGCTTGACCTTGTTCAGCAGGGGAAAAGCCATTTTCTTCACTTGATAGACTTCCTTACACTCTGGCCACAAAGCCCATTGAGCACCAATCCCTTCAACCCACTCTCCCACCCCCTCTCACTTTCACTCTTCACTTCACTGCTGACATAATTTCCCAAATTAGTCGCTGCTTAACGAGGATTTTGACAGGGTTTTGACGGGATACAGTGAGAAGTCTCATGTTCAAGACCCCCATTCTATCAAACACCCTCAAAGTAATTAGAACAGCTTTCTTTTACTAGACATTTGTCCTTCGTTTCCAACGTCTAAATTATCAGCCACAGATTAGAACTATTCTGACTATGGATAGGGTTGTAATTGTCACATCAGTGCACTATTTATGACTCGGTATAGTTAAATCCAGTAGCTATTATCATCAGGTAATTCATTTAATATAGAAAAGATTAGTCTGATCACTAAATGAGAGATTAACCTATCTAGTGTTCAGTTGCCTTAATTTGGGAGACTCAGAAGTAATGTTTTCACAGTCATGAGCAGCCATGGACATGGCACATTCATCTAAGCAAAACTATTATCCTATTGGTGTGAAAGTCAAGTAAATAGGAGAAGACAAGTGTAGAACATCCTCTTTTGGAGGCTGCAGATTTGACTGATCAGTTTAGAAAGGAATCAGGGCAGTTACTAATGGAAGATGGAGAGTTCAATGAGGGCAACATGTGGTGAAAAGGGGAGGAGGTAGTGTGAAGGGGGCTACAGAAAATCCAAACAAACATATTTTGAAGGAGGGCCTCTCTTTGTCCTGCCATGGCTTTTTTTGCCACAGCCAATAGGGAAAAGCAAATGAGGCATACTAAGGGCCCAACGATCAAGGGCCCAATTTGACCTAATGTCAAATTAAATGAAATGTTATTTTCATCCCTCAGCCTTTATACATAAGTCTGTCTGAAGGTGCTCATGCACAAAAGTAGATGCGGGAAATCTAGAAGGAAACAGACTCTGAGATTAAATATTAAAGTACTGGGTATTAAGTATTAAATGTTTGCTCTGTTCTTTTGTTCAATGTTTTGGTCTCTTGTAACACAAGTAAGGAGAACACAAAAAAACTGCTCGAGTAATTCTCTAACTGTCCCTCATAGAAATGACTGCTTTTTATTACACACATATCTGGGATTCTGATCGTTGTTCGAAAAAATAACCTCAATCTAAGATTCACCTTTCCTTGAGAAAGAATGCAGGAACCTCGACCCGAGAAAGAACAAGTATGTGAGGGCCTTCAGGAACAAAAGGAAATAAGACAAGCTGTTCTCTTTTGAGGTCTCTGTTCAGGAGCATGGGTCCAACATAAAGAAGCGTGTGGGAAGTGGGACGTCATTAGTTCTTGCGCCCCTTCCACAAGCCTAAAGATTGGCATTCAAACAGAAAGACTGAAGCACTGTTGAGTCTGTGGCTCGAGACTTGGCCTTCAAGGTTATGCTGAAGTATAAAGAGGGTCGTCACACTCTGTGCTAGTGTGGAATTAAACTATCCTAATGACTCAGTTCATTGAATAAGAACACATCCTGGGGCCTTTTGACACAATCTTTCAATTACAGGAGCCTTGAAGAAGTCTTCATCACTTACCTCACTGCTATATTATGGATAGACAACTAGTACTGTGGGCCAATTTCAATATCTTTCTTCCATTCAGCCATGAGATATGAACGTACTGGAATGCACTAAAAAATGTAATTGAACGCATGTAACTAATGACAATATCATATAGCATAAGGTTACTAGGAAATTCAATTTAGAAACTATATCCTCCTCAACACCAGAAAAGACAGACGGTTCAAATGTAATAGAATCTATAAGCTTCCCTGACATTCAGTCTGTGCTTGCGATTGGCATAGCCTACTGTAACAGACTGCTTTTTCATGAATTATGGAACCGGCTTGCTTCAGGGGATGAAAATGCTGTCAGCAATAACCATTTTTTTCAATATTAATTGCCCTACCATGATAGAACTCTTGAAATTTTATCTGGACTTCAGCATCTTTCACTAATAAACTGTCACAGCTTTGAAGAGTACATGAGCCCAGCTATCATAGCGCTCTCCCAAAACTGTCACTTATAATACTTTAATTCAGTGCTGGAAAAGTGAAGCACTGCTGACATCCGTTCAAATGAATTACTTTCTTTTATCGTTTAGCTATTAAAACGTAGGTGGAATGAGTGTGGACAAAGTGTGCTTGATACAAAGAACCCATGAATCTTTAATGTATTCGCGTAAAAAAAAAATCTTACAAAGAACAAAGCACACTAGATGCTGAGTTCCCCAATTTTTGGTTGTGAGTAATCTGTCAGCAGACACTTCTTTCCTGAGGGGACATTTGGGACAAATGACAGGCAATCTCTGTGTTGAATTACAGAGCAGTAGAAGTCTACATCTGTGCACTGTTGGGCTTCCCACCACAAACAGGGTGCAGAGAGAAAGGGGTAGAAAAACCAACTAACTGAGCCATCTTTAGCAGTCAACTCCAATTACTGCAATCTACTGGTAATGTGCAACATGCGAAGTTAGACAAACAAGCTTCCTGTTGCCCTTTTAACCCTTCTACTCCGATCTCCATCAGGATCGTTTAGACATATCCACCTTTTAAATGAATCAAAGGTAGAGGATGAGATGCTCCCAATCTTGACTTGCTCTTACATTTAGAGCATGACTGAAAGAAGTTTTGTGGTTTAAATGAGATGGCCTTAAAATCACTAAATACTACATTAAAGGCCGCGTCTAATTGGCATGCTACAAAACATAACTGTTACTCAGTTTTGGAATGTACCCTAAACCAAAGACGTCTTCCTGAGGTGCTCAGAACGGCCCACTGTGTTTGGTTTTACATATTATAACCAGACATGGCTGCTTTAGGACCATCTGTTTCTTTCTAACTCCTCCTAGCTCTTTGCACGCTGCCCACTGATATAGAAAGTGTGTGAAAGTAGATACAAGGCAGTTCTGTAAATGATTAGTGCATAAAATAGTCATAAAAGTCGTAAAAAATTAGGGCGAGAATGTGTTCATATAATTCAGTCTTGAGTAAATAATATGATCCTTGTAGTATCTTTCGAATCGTTAAGTTCAACCTCACAATGTTTTACTTTATTACAGCAAATTATATTAATAATTACTTT
This sequence comes from Bagroides melapterus, assembly GCA_028566695.1. Classification (NCBI taxonomy): domain Eukaryota; kingdom Metazoa; phylum Chordata; class Actinopteri; order Siluriformes; family Bagridae; genus Bagroides; species Bagroides melapterus. Next base: position 17,620,322 of record JAOTRN010000001.1, read on the forward strand.
CTGGTAAGATAAGTGTCCTATTCTGCTCAAAATCAGAAATCATACCATAACAGAAGTGTATAATTATTCATTATATTCATCCCTGTGTACTGCACACATATGTTAATTAAAAATCCTATTTAAGTCTATTTCACTTGCAGGTGTTGGGGTGCCATTACTTGTGCAATATACAATGAGAGTTTATGCGTACGTTTTCTCTGTCTGGGTGGGTTTCCTCCAGATCTCCAGTTTCCTCTCAAAAACAAAAAAAACTAGGTATGACAGAGTTTGTGTGTGTGTGTGTGTGTGTGTGTGTGTGTGTGTGTTTCCTTTTGCCCTGCAATGAACTAGTATCATATTCAGTGTGTATTTATCACTTCATTGTAATCCCATTTTATCTGAAGCAACTAAATATAACATAATAAAATAGCGATCAAAAACAGAGCACTAGCATGTTCATGCTATATGCAAGTAAAATAAAATAAAATAAAATAAAACTCCTCACACCTGGCTGTGAAAAAAGATTATGCACTGTATATCTTCCTTCACAAAATATACTATACTGTAGGATCTTTCAACATTTGCGCTCCACACACCACGCTGTCCACTCTCGAGAGCTTTTAACATGAATTCAAGTCTGCGAAAACAAAAGGTTGGATGACCGCATGAATGAATTTATGAACGGCTGCATGGGTGGATGAAAGGACGAATGAATGCCACATCTGGATATTTTCTCCTCACATACCTCGCATTAGGTCGGAGTTTATTTAACTAAGCTACTCAGTGTCAAGAAAGCCAACTGTTGATGGAGCACTCCATATTTTGACTGATAGTGATCTTGTAGCTCAGACCCTGGGCCATGGCGGTGGTGTAAGACAATAACTTAAGGCCTCTCTTTCAGTAGAAACCCACCTGTTCTGCTCTGCCGCAAGGCCCTGCCTTTTCCCATAACAACTGAACGAGAGCTGTGTGGAACCCTATCGGTTACAGAATGGATGCACAGAACTTTACGTCCAGACTGTGTTATAGATGTATTCTACCAACGTGCTGCTGAATTTTTGAATCTGATTCGTCAGAAGTTATCAATTATTTTTCTAGAGTTATAGCTCTAAAATCTTTGAACACTAATTCATTTGTATGGCAAGTGTGTGAAGCAACTTATAGCTTATACTAATTTACTCCTTTATAGGGCAAAGCCTTCTGTAAGGAGATGTTATTTAAGATTCTCTAAGTCTCCAGTGTTAGAGGCTTCAGGACAAAGAACACAACAAGATGTGTGTTTTCTGTGTCTGGTGATGGAACGAATGTTTATATCTGTGTCAAAAGGACTTCTGCTACCAAAGGAATTTAAATAAACAGCTGAATTCACTTGTTCACCGGGCGATTTTAACGCGTTAAATGCATACAATTTTATTGCTCATTTAGACAAAATGGTAAAAACAAAACAAATTCATCCATTTAAAATGTGGGTAGTAGAGGTGTCAATGCAATACTCAATAACACTAGCGCTCCTGTGTATGTTCTTTCGGTTTGTCCTGTAGGTTTTCTCAAGATTTTCATCACATCGGAGAAATCAAACAGCGCAGGATGTGCAGTGATTACTGTTGATTATTTTCCTATTAAAGCACACCACCTGATGTTTTACCCCATACTTCAAGTTTCTACTTATAACCTGAAGAAAACATTTAAAAAAAAGAAAATCATACTGTACACGTTTCAATTTGTAGTGCCTTTTTTGTCCCAGACATGCACTTTAAACCTCCTGCTGTCACATCCTTGAATTCATCTGACTTGTGTTATAAATTTATCTAGACATGTTTTTGTATAAATGAAAAAGAAAAAAAAATGATGCAAGCAAGTGCAATTCCTGGCCTTGTATTTGCGGATGACAAAAAAAAAACCTCGTTCTGTTTAGATTGGATCCAGAAGCAGGGTGTCTGATACGTTTTCCTCTTTGTTCTCTAACATTGATAGCGGCATCGGTGAAGGAAGAGACTGCATGCCCTTGGGTTTGACATGGTGATGGAGAGCAAATTATAGCAGGAAAACTTTGAAGTTGCACAACTGGCTTGTTGAAATCGTTCTCTCCCTTTTTTTTTTTCTCTCCCCTCCTAATTCTTTTTTCTCTGTCTTTTTCTCTTAACAGAATGCAGACGCATTTTACAGTATAATTTAAACCAGCCGCCAAAACAGACCACAGAAGCGTAAATAATTGAACAAAACTGGGAGTTTTTTCTGAAATACACCAGCAAATTACTCAACAACATTTTTTTTTTAATTCTTAAGAAGTCCAGGTTCAGGAATGGAGAAGGATTAAGGAGAAGTCTGGACCTCTGGTTTCTCGCTCACTAAATGGCGCTGGGTTAGTAAGCGGCGTTTTACTGCCTGACTCGGCATTTCGAAAGCATTCACTCAAAAGTGGGCCAAAAAGTCTTATAAGATCTGGGAAAATTTACAGTTCAGAATCTATGATGTTAATGTGGTATGAGAACCAGTGTTGGACACAGATACTTCCTGATTAATCTCTGATTTCTTATATAAAATACACAAACATGATACTTACACTGTTCTCACTGGTGCCAGATACAGGAAATACCGTCCATCCCAGCTCGGCTGTTGCTGTAGTGGAGTCCATTAAAGTTTCTGTGGTGAAAAGATAAAATGTTCGAGGTTAAAACATAGCTAAAGCTCACATTATGTACAACACAAAAACCTTGTGCTTGCTAGCAATGCTTGGAAGTCAGTAATCAGACTACAATTCACTAATCGCTAGAAGTCTAAGAAAAAAAAAATTATTAATGGTGTATGTTGGAAATGAACCACTAAAGTACACGGCTGTGAAAAAAGAGAATTCTGAATAAGACATAAACACAAAAGTAGCTCGTTTTTCTCTCTCCCAGTGAAATATTGCTGAAAGGTAATAAGATATAAACACATTTTCATCATCCATTTCCTCCAGTCATTATGGTATTGAAGCATAACTTCCGAGGCTACATAAAATATTATCATCGTATCAAGGCGCCGGTGTTAATTCCACTTTATTGTTCCCACTGTTTCAAGTGATTTATAAAAAAAAAAAAAAAGAAATAATAAATGAAACGAGCGGTTAAGTCTGAAAGGGAATCTACACGAACGTAGGCAGAAGGAAATACTGGGTTCCACTTTCTCACTGTGTGATTCAGCCGAGATCTTTCCGAGACAAGAGCTCAGTATTACGGCGGGATCTCCGGGGAGCTTACGTGTGGAACAGGATGTGGGTTAGGAGTAGCACTGCACTCAGATAACCACCAGAGACACTCTCAATAAAGATGTCCTCCTAGATTGACATAGGGAATTGCTAATCAACCCCAGTCTTTGTCCTCAATATGCCTTTGCAGACTTTGTAGGTTATTTGCAAAGATAACAATTTAGGCTATGCTGTTTGATCCGATACGGTACGATGACAAAACAACGGAGAATTAAAATTTGATTTGTGTTCTATGCTTTTGACTGCTTAATGAATTACAGCGAGGTTATTGTATCTAAGTGGACAAGTCACACAGGTGCTGGACATTTCTGAAACCAGATTCCGGTTAAAGGACCCTAAGAACAACTTCTGTATCTAGTGTCCCCCTCACACACTGGTTGAAAGAGACACATATGCTACAGCTTGTGCGAGCCGCGGAGACAAGCCGTCTTTTGTGTGTCTGCACAGTGACGGTACTCATGTGGCATTCACTGGGGAATGGAATGATAATCCATGTGCAAGAGAATGGACCGCTGGGAGAAATCAGAAGAGGCCGATAACCTGAGTCGACTTCCTTCGACATTCAAAGCGCTCCAGCATGGGTCAGATGCCGTGTAAGTAGTCCTGCCGGAGGACGTGCTTTAGCTCGATGACGTGGTTAAAAAGCTCTTTCCTGGAGAAGCACAAGTCTTCTCAAGAATGACGGAGGGTTTGTCTTCCTGCTCTGCCTGGATTATCTGGCGTAAAAGCACAAAGCACACCTTTGCTAATTGGGTTGAAAGAGAACGCATTCTCAGAGGTAGTCAGGTGGAACGCCTGATGCACTGATTCACTCAGTCATGTCTGCTTTGCAGAATTCTTGCATGATTAATCCGTGATAATGCATTTTTTCCCCCTTAATTAATTTCTGTGTTAATTAGAGCAAAGCCAAGTGACTGGACTTCGTAAAGAATTAGACAATGACGTTTCCTTTTATCACAGCTAAAGCAGCGATTTTGATTTCCTCTCACAAGCTCTTTAGTATAAAACACTCTTTGTGGCCTTGGCTTGAGGTTGACATAATTACAAGTCTTTTGAGTACTAGCTTTTGGAAACATTTAAATATTTACAGAGTTTTCTTTATTCATGCATCAAGACATTTGAACATTTTAATAGCGCTTTGAAAATAGCTGCAATTAAGATTCACTGAAACACATGCGCGCGCAGGCACACGCACACACACACACACACACACACACACAGCTCTGGTAAAGAATGCAATTTTACCATTTTTGCCATTGGATTTCCAGGAAAAATGGAGTGTCCAATTAACTGGCTCCACATGTCACTGAATTATTTTTGGGTCCTTGCAGGATCTTGGCCCGTCTACACGACCATTTCACTTACAATTCTGTTATTACACAGCGCATATCTTATCTTTATATTTTATTCTGTTTACCTTTTGAGGCTCTGTACTTCCACATCAAGCCTTGGCTCTGTGGAGCTCCAGAATCTGATTTATGTTTTTTTCAAAGACGACAGATTCAAGAAACAACATGGGGTTTGTCATTCTCTATAGAGTGCATTGCAAAAGTATTCACTCTCCTTGGTGTTTGTCCTGGTTTTTCTGCATTACAACCTGGAATTAATTAATGAATACATTTTATTAATCGTTTGTTTGTCTTAATCAATGTTTCATAATAAAAAAAAATTGCACCTGAAAAATCCAGTGTGTTGTGTAAATCCAGTGGAACAAACTCCCCAAAAATACATTTTAATTCCAGGTTGTAATGCAAAGAAACAGGACAAAAAAAAAAAGGTGGGGTGAATTCTTTTATGGCGCGCTGTACAGTGAAAGTCTACACACTCTGGATAAAATGACAAGGTTTAGTGATGTAAAATAATGACACTATCATGAATCATGCCAGATTTTATTCTGGTAAAATATACAAATAAAGTGAAAACCAATCGGAAACCTTTAGGGAAAAGAAAAACAATAAGCTAGTTGCACGAGTGTTTAAGCAGCATTTATTTCCAACGTTGTCTTTTTGGGGAAGAGTCTACCAGCCTGGCATATTGACTTCCTGTTCGTTTTTTGCGAAATTATTCTTAAACCCACCATTTCCTGTGTACAACCTGCTTCACATCACTCCACAGATTTTTAATCGGTTAAGCCATTCCTTTGTTGATTTGGTTGTATGCATTGGGTCATTGTCGTGCTGAAAGGTGAAATTCCTTTTTATTCTCAGCTTAGTACAAAACACCTGAAGGTTCTGCTCTAAAATCTGATGGTATTTGGAGCTAGTCATGAATCACGCTAGCTTTTGGCTGAATGAAAGCGTGATGCGGCCACCACCATGCGTCAACATTCCTTTTTATTTTGGAACAAACATACCATAACACATTTTGCCACATGGTTTCGGGTGATTTAATTGAGGTTGGATGTTTGTTTTTTGTTTAAACAGGCTGCTTTCACGTCATTATCCTATCCCATAATCCAGACTGGAGAATATAAGAGATTGTTTTCACATGCAGAGAGTAATCAGTACTTCTCAGATACTCCTACATCTCATTTAATGTTGCTCTAGGCAGCCTGCTTGGTAAGTTGGTAAGTTTTTTCTTGTCTGTTTTTAAATTCTGGGACTTCCTATTCTTGGAGATGTCACTGTGCAGCACCATTTTCTCTTCTCAGCCTTTACATTGTTCCATGGTTGTGGAAATTCATTGATACTCCTTTTTCTTGATCATCCAACAAATTAGACACCATGTAAGTCTTTATACGCTCTTTGCAGTCCAGTCAGATGAAACCAAGGAGGTGCGAATAAAATCCTAAACAAACAGCTGATGGGGTTCATCAGAATCATTTCACTGATGCTGGATATATGAGAATTACTTTTGAACAGGAGACTGAATGCGATTGATTTATTCTGAACACCTATAAACTGGTGTGTTCACTTATGCCATCAGGTTATTGTAACTATTCTATTTACATTTTTTTTTAACTTAACAGAAGTGTGTTAACCTTTTTATAGGCATCGTATATCATAATATTCTTCTATATTGAGAGGTACAACGTCAAGAGTGTCATTTATCTCAAAGGAGGGATCCCAGGGACGTATTTGTTTGTAAAATCTATGGCCGGGTCGTAATTCACAAACGCTCATCTGTGAGTGTCAGTTGTTGCTGGTGCAAGATCAGTGAGAAAGCAAGGTGTTAATACGGAGGTTGTCCAGCAGCCCCACAGAGCAATATTTCAGACGTCACAACGCACAGAAGAATTAGCTTGAGCTTTCAACAGAAGCAGTTCCTGAGTGCACATCCAAAGAAATCCTGAACCTTCAGCACTCTCTGTGGGCTTTAAAAATGCCCGTCAAAGCTCAGCGTTCTTCTGGCAACACCTACTAAAAGCCGGCCTGGATTTTCAGGAAGGCTGCGAATATTCTGCGTGTGATAGATGTGTGTGGAAAGTGCTGGGCTGAAGGCTACTAAGGGGGTTCACAAATGCATGCTTTGCTCTCAGATGTGTTGTCAGGAAGCACGCGGTGCTGCGTGCACATCAAACAGCCAGTGCGTTTCAAATCAAGTTTAGAAATGTCAGCTGTTCATCACAAGACGACAAACACAGGACCCCCTCGATGCTGCTCCGCATTAATTGATAAGGAACTAGATCCTTTCAGCTGGAGGATTACTGTTGTGAAAACCGGTTGGTTGGCAGACACGCTCCGACACCCAAAAAAAAGAGACACCTGTTAAAGCTGCCTGTTTTAAAACAGCCACAGAAAGATCTGGGGTGTGCCGCAGTGTGAATTTGCCTTCCTGCTCATTAGAATGAGGTCTGTTTATTTGGAGAGGAGGTTAGTAGTGTGGTCGGACACCACAGAATAATCACACAACCTCCAGTCATGTACACAGCGGCATTGTCCTCAGACCCTGATTCTCTGACGCTGAAACTTTTTATTAAATATATTTTCCTTAGGAGAATAAATAAAAAGGAAATACTTAAGAAAGACTGGAAATAATTACAGGTATAAGTGACTCGTTTCGTATGAGTCGTGAACCACTAATGTAAATAAATTCAATGTTCAAATTCTAATGTTGAACAAAACAGACACCAATTTCATTATTAGGTCATCATCAGTATAACACTTAAAAAAAAAATTCTGTTTTCTGGGACTAAACGGACAACTTTCGTTCGTTAATGAAAGAATATTGTTCACTACGCGCAGTGAAAGTTATTAGTTGATTAATTATCCAAAGAAGAAACATACTGCTTGAGTGGAACATTTTTGGAGGCATTAAATAAAAAATTGTCATGATTTACATACATTTAAAAAAAAAAAAAAAAACGGTTGAATGTGCAGCAGAATTTTAATAAATATCCTGATTATTACAATTTATTTGCAAATTATTAACTAAATTATTAAATTATTTCAAATGTCAAAAAAAGTCCAAAGATGATCTCACAATCAGATTTCCTTACCCAGCTTTGAATCTGCAATTAATCACACTGCAGGTAATAATTAACACCAGGGTATGAGGTATATTTTGTAATTTGTAGTAGAAATGTCTGAAATTGCATATTCATTTAGCAAAAGTGTCAAGATGTGAATTTTTCCCTCATAGTAAAGACATAATCCTATATCTATAGACTGTATTAATAAATCAGTTTTCATGTGTCAGTCTTCACACCTTTGCACATCATTTTACACATGAAAACATCACACATCAGTCACGGTCATGAATTATACCAAATTTGCAGTCAGGTAAGTAATGTGTATGAAAACTGTGAAAATTCTCTCAGTCTGAATGCCTCAGTTAATCAGCTGACAAATGTGCTTAAAAGCATGAAAAAAAAAATGAAAATGAAAATTTTGCATGTTAACTTCCTCATAATTCTTTAAATCCACATTATAAACATCTAAAACAAAAAAACTCAAACAAGACTAGCGAAATATATCACGTTATCAATATATAAGGAAGCGCTTTGGATCCTGTGACGACGGACGTCTTTGTCTCACACTCGGGTGAGTTCATCCGTGCAGGTGTGCGCTTATCATAACAAAACAAAACGTAACGCTTTGGAGCCAATCGTGGCTTACTCTGTGTATGTCTAAAGCAAATCCTCACACTCAGAGACATTCCCACAACAAAGACACCTACTCTTACCACATCTTGTTCAGCAAAGAGGACCTGAGCTGGCAGCGACTACCACAATGCTATCACTTCAACATGAAAGAGAGCAGGGTCTCTGCATTCACGAGCATGAAACTGCACTCACACCTGGAAATCTCCAGCTCCTCTCTTTCTGAAATAATACGTTCCAAGCTGCTTCGAGTACGTAGTTAGACCTCAGGCATGTGAAAGACAAGGTGCGGCTGTTTTAGCGTTTAACGGTGGCGCGTTCCTTACATAATGCGGAGAATGTTCATTAAGATCCCTGTAATATTAGGAGGTCAGGTTTTTCAAGGACGTCAGTCTATAGTAGTAAAGTTGTGCTTATGTGACAATAGCATTACATGGTCACATGTCAGGATGAAGCGTGCAGTAGAGGAACGATGACTGAGTAATGTGCCGCCGTGACCCTGGACATCTTTCAGATGTCAGAACGTCGATTAGGTAGGAGTGGAAACGAGAGAGGTGTTACAGAACGGCTTCATATGGTAATTGAGTCCGTATGCTCGAGCATACAGCTCCGGGAACGAGGCTTATCCGATGAGGTGGCACTGAACCAAACCCCCCGACAGCATTACTCCAGGGGCCGCTCGGAAAAGTCAAACAGCAAATCAGTATGCGGCGCGCTTTACATGCATCTCCCGAGCGGTTTCACTCTACCGGAGAGATTTATGAAGGCTCTGAGGTTACTGCTAGGCACTAAAAGTCTGGGGAACTGATGGCGATGATGTAAAAGCGTGTGGAGTGATGTGGCAGAGCAGAACTGGAGGGAAGGGGAGAGCAGGCTAAGCCAACAGAGTATCGGTGCGTTTCGAGGGGAAGCGGAAGTCGGCAGTTGATTTTGGCAGTGCAGGATGCCCTGTGAAATATGCTACCACGTAGCTGACAGCATGATGTTGCTCTGTGTTCCCAGGGTCTGGGGCTGCTTCGCTAATGCTCCCTCATAGCACATCACTCAAAATGGCTAAATGTGTCGGAGATGAAAACCGGCTGAGGTTAAGTTGGGGAGAAAGATAAATAAAAACGACAGAGAAAAAGAATAAGGGTGCACTTATTTCTTGCTCTCTTTCACACACTGACATTAGTACAACTTCTTGACAAGTAAAACATTCTTGGCTAGTCTAGTTTATGTTTGTCTCAAGCCTGTCCTCCAAATTTGGTCTGAACGCCTCCTTCACCACACTTTTAATAGCTCTGTGTGTTTTTTCTTCTTCTTGTTCTTCTTCTTCTTCAGTGAAAAGCTTAATTATTTACTCTGAAAGAGCCTCACAAGGGGCCCACAAAATGGTAATTGCAGGCACCTCACTCACACTCAATCTCTTCCTCTCTTCCTCCTCCACCCGCCCATGTGAAGATCCTGCTTCAGATGATTGGCTGCGTTTAACAAAACAACTGAAACCAGACGCACGCTGACAGACAAATCTTTGTTCCAGCAGATTACTATTCCATAGCACATACTTTCTATTTCTCTACATCTCTGGCTTTCGCTTCATGCTGGATTACAACATCCTTCTTGCCAGTCATTTCGGAGTCTTGTGTGTTTTCCAGTAGGAATGTTATAGTTATTAACGTTAGTCCATGACGGTCATTAACCTGCTGAGATTCTATGAATCTGTGTTTCGGTTTTGAGTGGAGCTTGTATTTCAAATTCATTAGAGGATTGCAAAGGGCAATGAATTTAGCTCTAAATACCTTGAAAGAGAAAACTGTCATTTTTATGATCAACATAAATTTACTGAACATATATTTAATAACCTCATGATTCAAACTCTGATACTTCAAAAGGTTTTGGATTTTTAACGATATTAAATTAAGAATAAACGATTTCAATAGCATAGCATCGAAACTTATTTAAAAAACAACGCTCTTAATGTCCTTAACAGTGATATTCACAAGCTAATGGATATCTGAGAATGGAACACACATAATATTAGATTTTTTTATTTGAATTTTTTTAATTTGATTGTGACGTGAGTCTGGTTAGAGAACTGGGAAACTATGAAACTCATATCATAAGACTCATGGAAAATGTTGGTTGGTGTATAAGAGGATTTTATGAAGACTATTAATCCTCGTTGTGGGCATTTCGAAAAGGCTGGTAGATGTCTTTATCTAGTAGTAATTCAAGATTGTTATCAGGTTTGTTTTTTTACCTCAGATTTTTTATTTGGTGTGCCCGTATCACATATCACAAGCGATCAATTGCAAATTGTTTGCAATGTCATTTGCTCTCATATCCACATTGATTTTTACAGCATTGATGCAGATGTGTACATGCTAAGTAGTGTACAGGACGTGAACGCCAACTTCTTGGCTAGCAACCAACATGGAGATTTTGCTATTTATTAAAGCTGTCAAGTTCTTTTAAACGGCATTAGCATTACATTTTAATTAGGAATGATTTACAACTTACATGGTATTATTTGACATGGCCACATCAGGACAAACATTACACTGTGCCTTTGGATCACATTAAAGCACGGAAGCTGAAAAGATGTTTAAGGAAAAACAAAACAAAACATGCAGCATTTTGGAAGACACCCTTATCCAGAGCGTCTTAGATTTTTTTCTCATTTTTTTTAATACAATTGACTGTTAAGAGCCTTGTTCAGAGCCAATGCCTTAACCACTGAGCTCCCACTTCACCAAAATAAAAAAAAATCCAAAGTCTTATCTAAAAATAAAAGGTATAATTTACCTACCTACAGTATTGTTCCTACCTTACACACCTACTGTATCTACCTTAACTTTCCTACCATCTTCCCTTCCCTTAGCTATCCTTTCCTACCTTGCTACTTACCTTCCCAACTACCTGAAATACCTTAACATGCTCCGCTCCCTTCCCTTCCCTTCCCTTCCCTTCCCTTCCTACTTATTTATTCCCAATAATGAATTCTTTGGCTTTCCAGGATCCCTGTGCAAACACTCTTCCTCCACCACACAGCCAGTCTGAATCCCAAAAGACTTCTGATTCATTCTATAAACTCACAACACATGGTTTGGGATAATGGATTTGTAGACACTTCGCTGCATTCCTACGCTGTTTGGGATTCGGTCACGTGAAAAGAAAATTGTGTTGTTTTG